>OZ018361.1:18337557-18597557 GCA_963969515.1 Yponomeuta evonymella
AATGTTTTTTTCTACGGGACTGGGAAATCAAAAGAAGGTTTATGTGTAACTTTTTTTCTTTCATGGATTTTTCTTGCCCATTTTGCAATATTCATGCTGTCACTATTACATTAAACAACTTTTCTGCTATTTCACAATTATACTACATTTTACGCGTTATCTGTTAGTTTCTTTAGTTATATAGTCCTCTCCTCGACATTTAGGTGTGTATTTTACTTTATTGACCCAAACGGCTTGACCGATTTTGAATGAGGTGTCGACTGAAAAGTATTGACGATGCGATTGTCAATTAGGTGATGGAAAAGATTTAATGGCTGACGCAAACTTCAACAAGGGCCTAAATGAGTTTGTCAAATTTTCAACCTAAGCAGGCCAAATTAACTTGTCTACAAGAAATCGAGTGACAGGTCCC
This sequence comes from Yponomeuta evonymella, assembly GCA_963969515.1. NCBI lineage: Eukaryota > Metazoa > Arthropoda > Insecta > Lepidoptera > Yponomeutidae > Yponomeuta > Yponomeuta evonymella. Next base: position 18,337,970 of record OZ018361.1, read on the forward strand.
ATCCTATGGGCTTCAAAATTCAATATACTCAACTAGGCCTTTTTTAAGTTTCGTTAGCACACGGGATATTTTTTTATATTATTTTCTTTTTGTTAAACTTTTTTAAATATTTACTAAAATATTCAGACATTTTATTTTTTTCATCATTATCACGACCTGCGTCGTCAATAACTTTCAGTTGACACCTCATTTGTCAAAATCGGTCGAGACGTTTGGCCTCTATTTACCTCTGACAGGCTCGTACTTGGCTCCCGTCTTACTCACCTGATGATTAATAAAGACGAGACCTAAACTGTGCTTTGGTTTGGCTTTACGCGGTACACGAAGGATCGCTTTGCGGCAGCTTTGTCTAGTGGGTGGTTACTAGAAGCGCCCTAGGCCTATTACCAGTAAGGCTTACTGTTTGGCACCACCCAAAGGACACTTATAGGTTACGAGGGAACATTTTAAACGAAAACTAAACTACTGTACACTGTAGAGAACGCTGCTGGTTATGCATTTATTTTCTGTTTATACTAGTTCTAGTTCTAGTAAGATAAGATAAGATAATAATATTCTTTTCACTTCTCATGCTCTAAAAGTTCGTCTTTATGTCGTGCGTAGGCGACATAAAGTCGCTTTTTATGCTCTAGAGCATAAAGTAAAATCTTCGTCGAAGACCAAGGCAATCGCTGCAACAGCCACACGAACATCTTTAACTTCATACAACAACCTCTTTATTTTATTTCGTTTAGTTCGTATTCTAAGACCAAGGCAAAGATACCAACAGCCAAAGTACACAATAAAACTTCATGAAATAAACTTATAATTTGTATTTCGTCTCATTTATTATTTTTTATATTTGTTTATTTTTCAATTTAGTAGATCAGTATAGTATTTAAGCCATAACAACAACTTATCATAGTTATAAAAAGAAAATGTTTTTATAACTGAGCAGTATGTAACGACCTTAAGTCAGGTGTCACGTCCCTACAGAAAAAAAAAAGAAAAAAAGTTAATTGGCCGGAACCATAATTATTTTTTCATTGTAATATTTGTGTTACAACTTAAAATTGTTTTTTGATTAACGATAAATAATGTCGTCAATCGAAGTGAAAAGTAGAGTGTACAACTCGTCCATAAAACCCATTTTACACTCGACTTTATATCTATCCTCGCTCGCAAGCTCGCTCGGATGGATAAACGTCTCGAGTAAAATGGTGCGTTTTATGCACTTGTTGTACAATCTACTATTTCACTTCTCATGCTCTAAAAGTTCGTCTTTATGTCGTGCGTAGGCGACATAAAGTCGCTTTTTATGCTCTAGAGCATAAAGTAAAATCTTCGTCGAAGACCAAGGCAATCGCTGCAACAGCCACACGAACATCTTTAACTTCATACAACAACCTCTTTATTTTATTTCGTTTCGTTCGTATTCTAAGACCAAGGCAAAGATACCAACAGCCAAAGTACACAATAAAACTTCATGAAATAAACTTATAATTTGTATTTTGTCTCATTTATTATTTTTTATATTTGTTTATTTTTCAATTTAGTAGATCAGTATAGTATTTAAGCCATAACAACAACTTATCATAGTTATAAAAAGAAAATGTTTTTATAACTGAGCAGTATGTAACGACCTTAAGTCAGGTGTCACGTCCCTACAGAAAAAAAAAAAGAAAAAAAAGTTAATTGGCGGGAACCATAATTATTTTCTCATTGCTCTAATGTAACTTTCAATTTTAATTAAATTAGCATTTACTATATTTACATGTTGCTGTTTCATTTCCTCGCAATCGAAGTGAAAAGTAGAGTGTACAACTCGTCCATAAAACCCATTTTACACTCGACTTTATATCTATCCTCGCTCGCAAGCTCGCTCGGATGGATAAAGGTCTCGAGTAAAATGGTGCGTTTTATGCACTTGTTGTACAATCTACTATTATTGTACCAGGAAAAACACAAACATGAAATATTTACAAAAATGCAGTACAATTGGCGGCCTTATTGCTTATAGCAATTTCTTCCAGGCAACCGACGATGGATAATATTGATGGACGAGTTGATAAGTTGCTCGAATATTACTTTTTACTATTTTTTGTTTCCTCTAATAAATAATAAAATAAATAAACTTTACCTATAAGTTTATAAGACGCAAGAAAATATTAATAAATATTAAGCTCGCTTTTGAACAAATATCTTCGTCGTGCAATAGGTAAATAAGTTTTCAATTCAATTCAAGTTTTTACCCCGAGCATGATATAACATTTCAAAATCCTGCCTACAGAAGCGCCAAATAAACTAAACACAGTCAGTGAAACATAAGTTTATTGACATTCAACGCAAGTTCTAAAACTGCAAACCGTTTAAACCGCGTTCTGCAATTGAATTTCTGAAATATGCATCGTTTCGCCGAAGCTGTTTGTGGCGGGGTTGGAAGAAAATGCTTCATCAAATTAAATCTCCGAGTTGGGACCAGGTAAAGCGAGTACAGTTAGAGATAAGTTACAATTGAGCTGTCGTCATGGCCCCTACTTGCTTTAAATGCAATCACAACGTTGCAGTTGCCGTGGTCGATTATAAGATTCGTTAAATGCCTATGTACGAGTATAGCGTCATACGGCTTAAAGTAAATAATAAAACAAATAAAAACATGAGTGCCATTTTTTTAATTAATTACCCGGGATTACATGAAGATTGTAAGAACACTTTTATTAGAATACAATATATCTTCCACCTTCTTCTTTTCTAGTGACCTTCCACTACTATGGTCCACCTCATCTCCTATTTGTTTATTTAAATAAAGAAACAGGCAAACATACATCACGAAGCTTGAAAAGATTACACTTATTTTTTTGTCGGGCTTTGTCGAACAAATTCCATTTATTTTATGGTCATATCTGTAAAAAGACTGCCAAGAGGATGAGGATTTTTTTTTTCTGAGAAGATTCATCTAAATAAATCTTACTACTTCCACTAGCACCTGCAATCTGTATCTCCAATTTAAAGCAGAAAAAGAAGAACGAAAACTATTTATTGCCATCATCATCATCATTCAGCCACAAGAAGTCCACTGCTGGACATAGGCCTCCTCCATGGATTTCCAAAAAGACCGGTTGGAAGCGGCCTGCATCCAGCGTCTTCCTGCCACTTGGATGAGGTCATCTGTCCATCTTGTGGCTGGTCGTCCTACGCTGCGCTTGCCGATATGTGGTCTCCATTCGAGAACTTTTCGGCCATATTGCCATACCGTTTTATAATAAATAATTTAATAGCAACTCACTAGCAGGGTCAAATAGTACTTTTCAACCACGGCCGAGTGTATCTGAGAGCGGGATTAATTAATTACAAGATCTCTTTCAAAGTCCTGGTTCCTGGCCCGCGAGACGGGGTGCGGCGGCCGGGGATGCACTTCAGACGGACGCTTAGCCGCCGGATACGGAACTGTCGTCTTAAGGTGTACTTCCTTCAGACGCGTCCGACGACTCACGGGTGCGACATTTCACATGGCTGTTGCTATAGGACTGTCGAACTTTGATCAACCGTGTAGTATGTGAGGTTAAGTCACTCTATTGCTGCGTGTTGTGTATGCTTGCAGTGATAACTATTATGTACTTGGAGAACATTTTATTGCAGTATTAGCAAAAACTACAATATTTTAAAAAAACCTCAAATGTTATGAAAAAAGCCGCTGATTTTTTTTTATAATTGTTCAATTTTTTCTCCTACTTCTTCTTCATAATTCAAAGGATTTGAGCTTTAGATTCTATCTATCTATACAGCCCATGAAGGACGCCCACTGTTTTGCATAGGCCTCCGGATCTGAGCTCGCAACACCAAAAAAATAGTGTATGTGACTCGAAATTGTTTTATCACCTCTTAATGAAATCTATACTAAAGGAATGTTGTTTTTATATTGAATAAAAATAAAATTTAAGCGAGTATTAAATATCGTCAAATGGCTGACGATGATGAAGATTATTAAATATCGCGTCATGAAACACTACTAATAACATAAAACATGAAAACCGAAATGTTGAGCATGATCTTCTAGCATGTATTTGTTTGTGGTCCAAGCTAGCTGGTTTGCTTTCAATTCGTAGCAAATTCAGCGTAGTGGATCATTTGTCAGTAAAGTTCTATGTTTGGCCGATGTGCTTGGTACATGAGTTATTCGGTTTCATGTGAAAATCTGTTATAATCCTATAGTCCTCAGCCTATATCGCACTGACGTCACTAACATTCTTTCACTACCCGACAGATCATTAAATCGACGGTTGCCGGTGGCGGCTAAATGGAGAAGGCCGAGGACATCAACGTATGATATGTCCCTACGTCTAGAGCTGGATTGACAAATATCTCTATAACACTAGTGACATGTCTCTCGGAAGTCCACCTTATTTCTCAGCCGGTTCTCGACTGTCATCCAGCGGTCGGATATGGCTCGATAGCAGACAACTTTGTTCCACTGCCGGAGAGATCTTGTTTCGACAGTTAGCTCTGTCTCAGGAATATTGTTTTCATGACGGTGGAAATAAAAATGTCGCTGGTTTGTTTGACTCCCGCATCTAAGTAGCGTGTAATAAGAGTAAACTATCCGTACATAGTCACCAAGGCTTACCTACTTAAAGTTTTTGATCAATAACCGTATTACTAGCTGTGCACGCGACAACATTCGCTACGTATTGGGACGAAAAGTTAATTTATTTGTATCCAATGGATGGCCTATCTGTATGCCAATTTTCATCCCAATCCGTTTACCCACTTAAGCATTATTGCGCGAATAAAATCCAAACACATACAAACAAACTAATATGGGTAAATATCAATCTGAAGTGGCACTACATAAACTAAACTAAAAAAATATAGCTAATATGTAGCTAGTATTTTAGCTAGTATTTTTCAATATCTAAATAATAGCAGCGTCATACAAAAATATTCCTTTTTCAACTTTATCAGCTTGTCTGCCTATCTGACAATTAATTGATCAACTCTATGTGCCATCGCCCACGACGATTTTAGTACGTTTTTTGGACGTTTGAATGAAAAGACTATTTCAACTTTTGCGCGTTTCAATCGCGATGGCTCTAAAATGCATAAATAAATGTACGCGTACCAAAAGTCTTAATTGCATTGGAACATATATTATGCAACTCTTGGCGTTTCATAGCGGAAACTAAATGAAGAACGCAGAAGTAAATAGCTCGCGCTTGTTAGTGCAGAACCCGCAACAAACTTTTGACTGCCTGCTCTAACGCCGGAGTTATTCAGACGGGTACTCAACGACGTTTTGTCGACAGTTTTGAGTTTTAACTTGAAATATTTTAGCCTAATAGCACCAGAATTATTGCAACAATAGATATAATAGAATAAGGTAACGACCGTTTCCTATAAAAAAACTGAGTGCCTTATTAATAAAGTGCTCTGAGATCGCTATTGAGTGCGCTATCAAGTTTTCAGCTGCATTTTGAAATGGGCACTCAAGAACTACCTAAAGGCTACTTAGCCCAGTGAAATTGTGATTTTTTTCACAGAAAAAATACATATTATATCACGGAAACAGAGCTATTTGCTATCAACCTTTTAGGTACGAGTAGCCCTTTCACATATCTAGTGTGAGTGAAGGTATTACTAGACCCTGTATAAATCATCTCATTAAGTAGATGCAAAAGCCAAAGTCAAAGTGAAAGCAAATCCTTTGAAAACGTACAAAATGCGGACAATTGCTTTATACTCGTAAAGCATAACATTTTCTAGTGACGGTGCGAGTCTTCTTGTGAGCGGTGCGATGAATTGCAAGTTCAGTTAACGTATCTTATCGAATATAACTAGTCATCGATTAAGATCAAGTTACTAATATTCCGGTAGCAGCCTTTAAACCTTTAAACAGTTCAGAAGAGAACGACAACTCACCACACATTCGATTAACTTACCGTCCGTCTGAATAGACCTCTCGCATTGAAGTGACGCTAGCAGACGCGGTGTACGGCCAGATGCCGTCGTGAATCCCCTAGTTTCATATGATGTCAACCGAGGCTGAGACTTTCACTGTGTAGAAAAAGAGCTAGGTGTAGACGTATTGCCGAAGAGTAGCCTTTCCAACTATAGAGGTCAAAGATTCGCACTTCGCCAGATTTTTTTTTCCGGATTACATCACGAACTACAAAATAGCCTTTCCAACTATAGAGGTCAAAGATTCGCACTTCGCCAGATTTTTTTTTCCGGATTACATCACGAACTACAAAATGGGTAACCCTCAATTTGAAAAACGAAATGTCACAACCTTGCCCAATCTTTTTTTTTCTTTTCTTCAAAAGTCTATGACTCCTTTTGAGATAATAATAACTACCTTAGAGTTAATGGTTACTAATTATTAAGCATGCAAAAACTCAAGGTAGTAAATTATTGGAGTTAGAAATGTCTGTTTGAAATGTTTGTTTGAAATGTTTGTTTTTCAAAATGAGCATCACCCAAATAGTAATAATAAAGACAGACGGGGTGGGCTCTTCGCGGCCGCTGTAATGTCCCAGCATTTAGAGAGCGGATAAAATGAGTGTCTGCAATTTGTAGTTATGCAGAGCAAAGTGTGTCCGGAGTAATTAAATGGAATATGCAAATTTTAGTTACTTTAGTGTGTAGGGAAATGTATGTGAGAATAGAAAAGAGACGGCGGAGTCGGGGGTAAATTGGTACTAATTGATAGTTGCGGGAAAGTGGCTAGGTCTTAACTTAAAAGCTTAGAACATGATTATAGACCTAACCCGAAACTGGCGTGCGTGCATGCAACGACTAATGAATGTTGAGGAAGCGGTCGGGATCATGGCAAGTGGCAGTCCCTGGCCTCTGCCTACCTCTCTAGGATACAAGCGTGAGTGTATGAATGTATGTATGTATAGACCTAAAGACTACTAGTTGTATATTAAACTAGTCTAATCGCGATTATTATGTAAAATTTAATTACCAGTGAATAAATTTAAGTAATTACATCGCGATTAGATCCGTGCAATATATAAGCATCGCAAGTCATTAAAAATTCCATTCTACTAAGCGCACGCATACATTTTCTTATTACACGAGTACAGTAAAGTGCATTTCAACAATAAGTTAAAACCGAGATAAATTATAGAGGCTAGATTCTTAGAAAGCAAATCCAAACCCTGGCAACCCCTGGTCTCTACCTACTCACCTGTGATATAGGCGTGAGTTTATGTAATGCGTTCTTAGAAAGATAGATAATTATAAAATTAACTATATTTCTAGATTACAATAAGCTAGCTTTGAAATATACCTGGTTGTAACGTCACATATTTTTTTATATCAATTTTTTTGCTAATAAGCGATTAAGTGGCTGAATTTCATAAATTAAAAGCTAATTAAGTTTATCGAATAAATCTCATCTTAATATCGACAAATGTAACCCAGCCTATGGTCGGCTGTATTTATAAAGCGCTCTTGCCTCTGAGGTTGCTAATGACTGTGCCGTCAACGTTGCTGCATTGTATTGCTGCATTGTAGATACCGTCTTCAAATGAGCACTCAAAAGCGATCTCAAAGGTGCAAGCGCTTTATTAAAACAGCCCATAGTTTAACTGAATCATATAAAGTAACTGAAGGAGTATCTAGCGGCTTGGTCCTTTAGTTTGGTAATCCATTGGCTCAACGATTACGCCCGCTTTGCATCTAAGCTAAAACGAAACGATTTTAGAGGAAACAACTCTGTGTGAACGTTACCCGCCAACCGCGGAAACGAAAATTCCCAGCAAACTAAGTACGGTTTAGAATAGCCAACATTTTGCGGCGCCGTTTTAAATACGAAAGGCACACCTTTGACATGACTCGCCTCTACTTCTGCTGCAAATATAAAAGTAATTGTAGAATTTTACGTTAGACACAAAATAATTGAAAGTTTAAACAAATTCCCTATGTCCATCAGAAAATGGATGGCTAAACTTGTCAATATGAACAACTATTACTTTGGAATTCTGAAGTAAATGTAGCTATTTTATAAAGAATAGCGTTATCTTAACTTGTATTTTTTTCGTGATTTCGAATTTCTCCCAATAGTAAAGTTGAATTGAATTGAAAAAATGCTTATTACACAAAAACAACTATTTTGTGCAACGGCGAGCTTAATAAAGTAGATCATATTGTAGATCACATTTTTGCATGTATGTGGGGAGTTAGCTACACCCCATATATTCTGCTGCACTGTTGTACAGTTAATGTTAACAATGTCACCAGTCGATACATAATCAATGTACAAATTGGTATTTCAAACTAGCAGACGTCTTTCTGCAATAGATACCTAACCGTTTAGGATGTTTAGGATAACAGGCAACATTTAACTCTGAATGGGTGGCCGTGGAGTTGAGAGCTGGGGCTAGAGCGTTGGCGAAATCTGTGGCTACCGGATGAAGGTATGGGTACAGATGGCAACAACTGTAACTACTGGGCAGACTGTGTCATGACTACAAAGTAAAAGGAACAGAAGGACAGGTAAGCTAATCATTTTAGATTGGATTTGACTGATTATCTTGTCTTAAATCCCAGAAAACGTATCACCAGTCTCAGTGTATTTCCATGTTTGTAATGTCGTTGCCTGATTTACCATAGCACCTATTTTGGGACCAGGGCAAGTGATTGTGTTGTACAGAAGTTTATGTACTACGGAAAATTTTTGGTGGGTGTATGATAGTTAAATATTTGAGCTTGAAATTCTGTGTACGACTAGAAAACCACAAAGAAGCTATTTATTTTCTATATTATTTATTTATGAACTAACTGCAAATTATTACAGTAACATTTACTTATATCATGGAAAGGACTTTGAAAAGACTAAGTTTAGAGGTTTTGTCCATTTTTTCTCCAAAATGATCTATATTTTGAAATGGACACCTAGTTTTATTTGTAACGTTTATTAAGTTGCAGCTTCTGTACTATTTTTAATAAAATATTTTTGAAATTAATTGAATTAAAAAAGCGGCATTTATCATCTACGTTACAAGTTCTAAAAGAATCCCCCCTCATAGTTACAGGACTTTGTTACATTCCATATAAAGTGTAATACTATAAGTTGAATGAGTTTTGTATTGTGCCCTGCAAACATTTTGTTTGGATTTTTATAGCAGTATTTGTTTGAGGGTGCCCGCATCGCGCGAACAGACAACGCTTTGACAGGAGATGCGCGGCTCGGAGGCTCGGTCTCCGTTTGTGTCACTCGACTGCGAGGGACGGAGACTAGGGTCGGCTTCCACTGGGGGGAATGAATGCCGCCTTTCTTTTACACACATTCTACAATACCTCAAAGGGGTTAATAAAGTCATGAGTCCTTTAAAAGGATTGCAAATTTGTTTCGCCATACTTTTACTAATATTATGAAGAGGAAAAGTTTGTAAGTTTGATACATACATACATACATAAACTCACGGCTATATCCCAGAGGGTTAGGCAAAGACCAGGGACTGCCAGTTGCCACGATCCTGGCAGATCCCTTTCGCTTCCTCAACATTCATCAGTCGTTGCATGCACGCACGTAAGTTTGATGTCGGTGATAATGTCTGCAAGTACTCATCCGATTTAAAAAATCTTTCACCAGTATTTAAAATAGACTACGGTAGCGTGGTCGCGGGCACTTCTACTATTTAATAAGAGTTTGATTTATCCGTTTTGCAAGTTTCAAACCAAAGATGCACACATTTGAAATTCAGAAACTGTGCAACTTGTTGAAATACTTGTTGGTTTTTAAACCCTATTTAGAGGCTAAAAATTCCACCCATGCCGGGACTTGAACCCGCGACCTCTGGCTCACCGTGCCAGCGCTCTTCCAACTGAGCTAATGGGCAAGTGCAAGCATCGATGAAATTTCGAGCCTCTTTACAAACTTCTCTGTATTACGTACATAGGGTTCTAAATAGGGTTTTAAAATTGTCCTCAGCACGGGTAAGTGCAAAAAAGAATATATATACTTGTTGGTTTTAAGTCCGGCGCATTGTACGATTGGTCCAAGTGCAATAAAAGTATTAATAAATAAATAAATACAACCAAACTTTGCACACAATTAAAAAAAATTGCGAGACAAGCGTAATAACTATTCTACAGAAAGAAATGAAAGTAAACTGATAACTTCATATAAAACTGTTCAATTTATGAATTCTATCTATAAAGAAAATTAATTTAGCGATAGACAAATTGTACCTTGAAACATTTCACGAAATTGTTTTTCAAATTACGACAATTTCGTGAAATGTGTCAAGCATATTCAGAAGGCGACGGCGGCAAACTGAGGCGGGAATATATGCGATGGCTTTTAGCACCTTTTGGGTAATATAATATGGAGAGGTATATGGATATGGATGCGTACAGAGATCGGTTCATCGCTCGTGGGACACATCAAAGCACGCTTTATTGCCTCCTGAGACTTACTTGCGATTTGAAAAAGACCCAGAATCAAGCGAACAGAAATAGCAGTCGTTGGCAACCAATTATTTAGTCCACACAATCACTCAGGACAACGTAGATAGATAGATAACTGTTTATTGTACACAAAAAAGGAAATAATACGGCTATTTCTTAACCAAAAAGTACAGACGGCGGTCTTAACACTAAAGGTGATATCTTCCAGATAACCTTTGAATGGAATGGTCTAATACAATGGAGAAGAAAGTAGATGAACGTATTGAGAGGTAAGTGTGGAACAATTGTAGAAAAATAAAAAGAAAATTAGAAATAGAAAAATAAGAAAAATAGGCGTTAGCAAGTGATATTCCTACTACAACTTCACAAATTTACGTATCTTAGAAAAGAAAGTTGGTTACATGCCGGGATTCGAACCCACGACCTCCCAAATGTAAGTCTAGCGTTCTACCGCGCCGCTACTCTCCACCACTAATTCCACTAAATCCACCATCGCTAACTGAAAGTTTAATCCTGAGCAAAGAATGGCCGGTTCTTCTGTAGTTTGTTCTTCAGGTGTAAACACATGATTTGCGCCTTCTAACCTTTTACCGTTACTTTTTGCGTTGACACATTTTACGACCGATACATCATAATAAACCAGGACATAAACAAGCCAAATAAAATATCAAGGCAGTTATATAGATACGGATTGAAAGCAAGAAAACTCGGCTGCCTTCTTGGCGATAAATTTGTTCATTAACTCTATTATGGACTTTCAGTATCGTTCGACTTATTATTGTCACTAAGAAAAAAATAATCCGGCTAAGTGCAAGTCGGACTCGCGCGCCGAGGGTTTCATACTATATTTGTTTTACTTTGCGGCGATGTGTTTTCTTCTATTCAGTTCGGCCCGACGCATAGCTGGCGTTCAACTCTTGACAGATTTTTGACAGATTCACTTTTGACAGATTTTTATAATTTATTGTTGTTGGGAAACTCTATAATTACGAGTTTGATATTTTTATCCTTATCGTTTGTATACTACAGCAAGTTTTAGTTCAAAAATACATCAAAAGCTTTAACTAAAATCTCAAAAGTAAGAGGAGTATTTACACGTATTTTATCTAAAATACGTTTAAGGGCAAATTATTTATTATACTGAATTTAAAGAAAAGCAGGATTCCCTGTCACCGGTGATTCCAACATAAAAGGGACTCCCAGCAAAAGTGTATTTAAGTAATAAGTATGGTTATATGGTACGGTGTAAAAAAGCGGTGGTAGCCTAGTGGGAAGCGGGAGACCCAGGTTCGATTCCCAGTGCGGGCATGTACCTATGACTTTGTTTTCTAAGTTATGTACATTTGTGAAGTTATAGTAGCAATACCACTCGCTAACGGTGAAAGAAAACATCGTGAAGAAACCTGAGTGTCTGAGCTATTTACATACCTCAGCGCTTGAAATCGCCAATCCGCGGTGGGCACGCGTGGTGATTAAGCTCACACTCTCTCTCTGAGAGAAGGCCTGTGCCCTACAGTGGGACGTATATAGGCTGCTTATGATGGTTACATAAATAAATGATAGGATAATTTTTTTTTGACAATAATCCACAATCTTCTTCTCCTTCTACCTTGTTCCAGACTGCCTCCACCTGCAGCTGTACCGCGAGCCGCGCGACCGGTTCCGCAAGGGCCAGAGCAAGGCGTCGCTCTCCCTCCAGCAGTTCGTGGGGTTCGAGTCCGGCTTCACGCTGGACAAGGAGTCCAACACCGTGGCCATCGTCTGCGCCGACGTCTGCGTGGTGCTCGCGCTCGAGACCAGGGAGCGCCTTATAGCGTGGCAGGTAATGAACTCCTGGATCAATTACTCACGTCATAAATTACACGACATGTAGTTTCCGCACTAAACCTCATAATTAGGTCGTAGCAGGGCTGTGAGATCACTCCAGCCAGCCAATCTCTTCCCAGAAAGTCAGTGTGCTCCAATTTTACTGCTTCCAATCCCGGAGGGGTAGAGACCAGCGGTTGCCACTTGCCACAATACTGAAAAACCTCTTTCGATACTATAACATTAAGTATTCATTACCAGTTTCAAGTATTGTCTAATCAGCTGATTAGGTGTGGTTTTAGCAGTACCCTCTTTTGAGCTCTGGTATGCGTTACCTGCATCGTGTCATAGCTCCTATGAAAATAAGTATTAAATTCTCCTCTGTTCGATTTTTAGTGGGGTATAGTAGTTTATTTATGTTAGAAACTAAAGACAGTTAAACTCAAAGTAGACAATCATTCGGCGGACAAAAGTCTGATGCGCTGAAGATATTTCAAATACAGTCTCGAGATATTGGAGATTGGCATGATTTGCCAACGATATCAAACTTCTGGTAGAGCATGGTTTGGCATCAAACTACCCATCTTTCCTCACTCTAAGAAAAAAGGAAAATATTAATAAATACACTATTTCGACCAACAAAGCGAGATAATAAGTGAAATAAAAATTGTTAGTAATACAGGCAGACAGGCAGGCAGACATCACATATTTTTATCGTGCAGTAATTGATAATTGGTCCATTGTTTCATCCTAATCGTTGTGCGTGAAAAACACAGACCTGGTTACGGTGGCGGGGAGTCACTGTTTGTGGGCGGCACAAGACCGGGAAGCTAGGAAAACCATGAGGGAGGCCTATGTCATGCAGTGCACGTCAAGTGGCTGATGATGATGGTGATAAACACACAGGGAGGACATGGGGCGAGGTTCGCGCGCTCACCCCGTCTCTTATGTGTGGGCTTCGTCCCGTCCCTTAAGTACATTTATATGAATGTGAATTGGAAAGACTACACGTCTTTTTCGCGCCCTCGCCCCACTTCCTTTCTGTGTCCAACGCCCTATATTATGTATAGCATGACCTTAATCTTCATTTGTAGATGGTTCATAATACTGGTCATTCGTTCATGAGGCAAAGCTACTTGAAGAATACTTTCTTTTACCCTAAAATATGAACCACCAGGTGAAGCTGAGCAGCCAACTGGGCGCGGGGCAGCAGTGGCTGGCGCTGGTGGGGCCGGGGGGCGCCCGCCGCCTCCCCCCCGGCCCCGTGCGGGTGCACCTCCAGGGGCGCCGCTTTGCCCTCACCGCTGGCGTGCCCCCACGTCTGCTGGGCATCTGGGAACTTCAACACTTGAGGTAAGACTTTGCTGGGCTGGTGGCTATGGTTAGGGTCAATCAGTCTTCTCCGGTCCGTGCAGGTGTATCTGCAGTTGCTCCAGTTCACGCTCACTGCTGGTGTACCATCGTGTCGGCTGAAAATTTGGAAGTTGAGAATTAACACAGTGAGTCCCCAATTAGGCTAGAGGCATGATTTTACTAAACTACTCTCAAGTGTTAGCTGCAAGAGCACTGCTTTGCATTGAGCTTCCTTCTTTTCTAGGCATCTGGAAGTTTCAACGTATCATATGAGCCGCTGCTGGGTTTGTGGGCAGATTTAATGGGTAAAGAAGCGTTATTCTAAACAAAGCAGTAAATTGGGAACGAGCTACATAAAACACTCAGTGATTGTCGCTTAAAATTAGCCGCGTACGAAAAATAAAAGTAATAGATAGCTTAATTTGAACACCGCGCGGTGCGGACGGAACTGGGTGAAAACCAATAAACGTAGTCGGACTGAAATATCGCGCCTGCATGAAGCGGAAATGGAAAATTCCACAAAACATCACAGATTTGTGGATTTATCGCCTTTGTGCCGGCTCGCCCGCCCGGCCCGCGCCACACCGGCTCATTTAGTTAAACAATAAACTGCAGTTATTGCCATCGCGTGCTCACGACAACTAAGCGATTTAATATTTGCCCCTATTTCCTAAACGTTAACAAGAGGATCATTTAAATCGTTTTCATTTAATGCTGTCAGGGTTGTATCTTGTTGAATTTGGTTTGTATTTTTTAATTATGTTCGTATTTTCTGTGACAAGATTTTTAGGTTCACTAAACTACAGTTCCGACGAGTAAAACTATTTTGTGTCAAGGGCAATTAATAGAGTGGGGGTTCACGGAGCGCAACAGCGATGATTTAAACTGTTTGTAGGTACTTCTCAGATGATGGACCCTCGTGCCCTGCGTGCTCTAACACCTAGACTCAGGAGGACCTAATGATTGCAAGTGATATATTGGTACTAGGAATAAACATAAATTGTCATTTCCACGTTTTAGACTTGCAATTTAATACATCCTTTATGGGGCACTGTGTACGGTTCTACAATAAAATTCCTCAAGATATATTGGAGTTACCACCGACGCGGTTTAAAAAATGTATTAAGCATACTCTGTGCAAAAAAGCATATTATAACATTAAGGATTATTTGGAAGACAAGAATGTCTGGTAATTAAATGATGTCAACAGGAGCGACTGTATCTAGTGTAGTGTAACTTTAAGTTGAAAATTCTGTTAATTAAGCAAACCTGTTTTGAAAAGAATAAATGTGGAGTTTCTTTGTTAGCTTCTCCTCCGCATAATCTATTAATTGTGAAACTAACAGCTTTGACGTTCATTAAGTAAACATTTTGTTTTTATAGTGAATAAAAATTGTTGACTTTGACTTTGATAACGTAGTCAGCGTCGCAAAGTCGCCACTGTTTACAAGACTAATAAAATTTGATATAATTTTTTACAATAGATAAGGCATATAGATATTTTTCTACGCGTCTTCAGAGCTAACCATGTTCGACTTTATACTAAAGATCTACACGTTTTACGTTACGGAAGGCACGAACAAAAGCTTTCTTCTCACAAAACTGAAAGAAGAACACATCGCGAGCAGTTTCCAAAGTACTCGCGTAGTTCCACGAAAGCAATCAGCACTTTAGTGGAGCGGCCGAGCTAGCTGTCACGGCTCACGAGTCGCCGAGCGCCGAGTCGAGGCGAGACTCTTCATAAAACATTTAACTCCGCGCTCGAGAGAAACAAAATATAATGCGCACTTTATTTTATTTCTAAAGTACGCGAAGGCAAGGAGACGTGAAGGGTCTACTCGGTACTGTTAAACATAGTTATTATTAGCAGACCGGATGGACCGCTTAGGCAATCGAAAGTCAGAGCGGCCAAGGATCACTTGGAAAAGATCCATAGCCCAATAGGACAAGTCGATCGGCACTAGATGGCCTGATTTGGAAGCTGCCGCGAACCGCCGTCAGAAAAGGAAATCTGTAGTTGAGGGCCTGTGCTCCTCTAGAAGTGAAAGGTCACGAGAAGAAGAAGAAGGCTTCATGGGTCGATGACAGTACTAATGCCGCCGGAAAGCAATGGATAAGATTGGCAGGAAACCAAGGGGTTTGGCGTGACATAGAAGAGACCTACGGCCAGCAAAGCCCGTTCAGTGACTGGATTGATATTTAGAAGCAGATTGGCTCGGTTTTCTGCTTTTCCTTAAAAATTAATTAACTTTTTCCTAAAGAACGACCAACTTTAGGAAAAGCAGAATGTCGGTAAGTAATGACTTGAATTAGGAGAACTCTTTTGTCCAACAGTGAACGTATGTAGGCTAATAGAAGAGAAAGATTGAGTGTACCTTTAAATTGCGCTTGAATATTTTTTCTAAGACTCACTGACAAAAAAGCTCCTCCTCTGTTCTACTTTTTTATGGTCTGAACTGAATATTCGAAAATAAATCCACGTCTCGTGAATTACAAGGCGAAGCAAGTTTATTTTACGCCGAAGGGGAAGGCCGAAACAAAAGTTAACTACATCTGCCTCTTTGATCCCTCAATAAGTTATAGCGAAAAAGCGTCCCAAAATAAAGTGAGCGAACTAGGGAAAGATTTCCATAAACGAACAAAAACACGAGTGGAGATACAGCTTTGTCATGTCATCGATTTTCCTCCGCGAAGTTCGTAAACAAAATAAACAACAGATATATTGAAGCGCAGTGTGTGCACATTGCACAACCATAATGTAAATGTGAAACTTTTTATTCGCATGAAATTGAAATTGAAACTTGAAATTGAATGCCTTTTGCAGAATTGTTGCATTGTGTCTTCCATCTTCTTTTTTTTGGTCCGACTCCGACGATTGGCAATGAGCTCTATTTTAAAATTACGTATTTCAGTCTCTACTATGTTGTGGAATATCTGTTACACGTATGTCCGTATTTTCCGGGCTCTCCTCTCTGCACGCATTTATATTACGCTTCGCACAACGTGCACAATAAAACCAGTGCGCTCAGTCGACCTGCACTTACAAGAGGGTACAGCCATGCATTGCAACCCACTCAGCAGCTTCTGTTTCTGGTGGCCTCGCCTAGCTTTGGACCAGTGTGTGAGTGAGGGTCACCAGATGATCCAGTGACAGGGCACCCGACGGGGGGCGGCCCGTCTAATGGCGGCCGCCTTCCGGCCGCGGCGCCGAGCTCGCCGGATCCGCGGGAGCTGCCAACTCCGAGCCGCTCTCAGCCTACGCCGCTGTAAGGCAGTTGGCATACTTCCTACAAGACACTTATGTACAAAAAAAAAAACTACTAGGAATATATAGGATAAATATGATTTTGTACACATAATTATCTTGTAAATAATAGTAGTTTTGACATTTTACATATTACTTTAATTTAATTTAATTTTTGCGTGCCTAAGAAGGTGAATTGTGAAATAACTTATTTATATCTTACCAGCTTTAACTATGTATCACTTTTATTTATTTATTTATTGATACTTTTATTGCACTTAAAAAAAAAACTTTTCGTGCAAATAAACAATTTCAATACTGGAGTTTCATAGTTGACACGTCATTTGTTGGCCATGAGTTATAGGTGGCACTACAATAATCTGATGATAATTGATGCCCTAGCTTCGTTTATATACGTCAACTTGTATTTAAAACAAATTATATTTTGTGTTAAACAGTAGACAAAGTCATCCTATAAATACACGTTAGTAGTAATGCAGTTTATACCCCACATATCTGTCTTCTAAATAATCCTCTTTGTAGCAATAGTCATTTTGGCACAGTATATTTTGCACATTTTTTGTGTCTACCTACTTTACTTACTGTTGGATCTTATTGTAGAACCTTCGTATAGTAAACCTTCATATAGCCTATAAATTAACTTTAACAAGTCTGTCATTTTATTTTATTATGTCTACCACCACAGCGGTGGTAGCCTAGTGGGTAGAACATTGAACTCGGAAGCGAGACCCAGGTTCGATTCCCAGTGCGAGCATGTACCTATGACTTTGTTTTCTAAGTTATGTACATTTGTGAAGTTATAGTAGCTGTATCACTTTCTGTGATGGAAAACGTCGCGAGGAAACCTGACTGTCTGAGAGGTTCACACACCTCAGCGCTTGAAATCGTTGATAATTAAAACGAAATTCTAACAATGATGAAGCTGTCTTTCAATATTTCATTAACTCTCTTATAATCTTGGCATTATGTAGGAATAAGCGGACTGTATGGGCTATATACATCATTGCTGCGAATACGTTAATGCGATCTCGTATTTATCATTATGGCCGCTCGGATAACTGCTACGGGCTGTAAATTCTTACGGAGGACAGACTTTTGGCTGCGAACCTTAGGCCGAGGAGTATACATGGGATGTCAATTAATGCCGATGAATTTTGGCTCCAAACTCAGTTCAGAAAATGTACAAATAATTTACAAAAGAAGCTACGTACGATTACTTCTAAAGACCAGTTGGCACTACTTATAGACTCGGATTTTTTTCTCCTACAGAGTTTTATATTATCAGAAACGATTTATTACAACACAATATGATTTTATCAAAACTTCTTCGTAATACTGTTTAAAACCATATTGTTTTCAAAGTAGTACACTAAATTGCATTATGTCTTCTAAATTATTAGCTTAATTCCGGATTCACCTAGTTGATTTTTGTCGGAAAAATCCGTTTAACTTCTAAAGTCAAACACGGTTAAACACGTTTGTAAAAATACAAAACAAGACTTCAGAGAAACAATTCGTTGAGGAAGGGTGGCGTGTATGAATGCTGCCCTAAGGCACGCACAGATAATTCCATTAAGTGTATTTTTATGGTCGAGGAAGAGAGTTGTCGGGTTAAACAGATTAACCGCACGACATTTACTGTTACGCGCAAATTGTCCCCAGAAACGCCTCATAAACCCACTTTCGGAGCTCGTACGGGGTTTTGATTTTGTGGAAAAGTTCCTCAATAACAGATATTGTTTTCCTCGGCGTATCTATGGCAAACGAGATACGCTACCGTAGTAAAAGGATTTGCCAGAGTTCGGTGACTGATAATGTTTTGTGGGTTCATGAAATTGTATTATTATAAATAAACATAATAAAAATGTAATTGATTCCATTGGACACAATGGAATTAATTAGATTTTTTACATTAGATAAGGCATATAGATATTCCTTTATGCATCTTTTGAAGTAACCACATTCAATTTAAACTCAAGATCTACACGTTTTACAAAGTGATTGAAGGCATGATCAACAGTGCCATCCGTTAAAATATCTTTAACAAATCTTAAAACCCGAAAGTCGTATAACATAATACGAGTAACAGCTCCGAAGTCTTATTACGAAAATCGAAGTAACTTTGACTTTCGGCTTCCAGTCCTAGTCCAAACATATTTGTCGTCAAACAACCTGTCACTTAACTCACTAACTTGTTTCTATCCATCCATAGACGCTATGGTGTGGTGGAGGGGCGCTTCTGCTTCGAAGGCGGCTCGCGCTGCGGCCGCGGTGAAGGTCTGCACGTGCTCGTCTCGGATCAAGCGCAGGAGATCTGCGACGCCTTCGACCTGGCTGCTACCGGAATGGACCCCCGCGCCACGCCGTCTAGGAAAAGTGCTGGTGAGTGTCTCAACCCACAGGCCTTTTAGGAAGAGCTATGCACGTGCTCGTCTCGAACCAGACACAGGAGATCTGCAACGCCTTTGATATTGCTCTCACCGGAGAAGACTCACGCATCACCATGTCTAGGAAGAACTCTGATATCTAAAACCTTGGGGTTTCCAAGAAAAGTGCTTCTTGTCCTCGTCTCGATCTCGGTGTATATCTGTGACCTAGCCACCGCCGAAGTTGACCCTCGTGTCACGCCTTTAAAAAAAAAATTGCTGAGTGTATTAACGTTTAGAGAACTATAGGGATATTCTAGGTTTTCGTTCAATAGTTCCTCTTATAACTTACATTTTCTAGAATATATACTATAGGGCAGAGGTATAAAATATTAATAAAAAAGAAATGCATTTACAGTCAGTTGCTTCATAACAACTCCATCTATTCTAATAGTTCCAATTTTAGTTTGTCCATTACATACGTAAGGTTGTCTGGAAGAGATCGCTTTTAGCGATAAGACCGCCAATTGTATACGGCAAAACTTAGACATGTAAGCCTTCTAATCTAATCTAATAC
The DNA here is from genome assembly GCA_963969515.1 of Yponomeuta evonymella. Classification (NCBI taxonomy): domain Eukaryota; kingdom Metazoa; phylum Arthropoda; class Insecta; order Lepidoptera; family Yponomeutidae; genus Yponomeuta; species Yponomeuta evonymella. The sequence continues at coordinate 18,357,732 of OZ018361.1, forward strand.
GTCAAGTTAAATTTAATTTAATTTCATTGATTAATGTTACATTTTGTAGGTGAACGAGGAAACAACAACCGACCAGACACTCGCCTATCCGACCTAAACACGATCGACCAGTCTCTCCCAGATACTTCCAGTGGCTTGTATGAGGAAAACTTCTTTGGAGAAGACTGCGGGGGAGTCTCGCCTTATTGGCCATCGGACGAAAGGCGAGGTTTTGATGACATGGACTTCAGGGGTGACAGTATTGATATAGGGACAAAACCACCATGGGGCGGAGCAGATCACGTGACCCTTGAACGATGCAATAATTGTTTGACAAAGCTCGGATCTATGTCTCGATCTTCAACCGTAGCGTTGACCCATAACGCTACGTTCAACCCTGCCTGGACAATGGACTCTACGCCAGATCCTAACAGCTATGAGTCCAAGGATACAGAGTATTTGACCCCTAGAGCTATCAGAAAGCATTTAGAAAGTACGTGCCACTGCAATCACCGACCACCCCACAGGCCTCCGAAGCCTTACCATTTAGAGCAGAAGAAACCTCCAGCATCGTTACCACACGACTGTTCCCGTGCCAACGATCATGTCACTGTAAATAACCCCAAAGTTGGACCTTACGAAAATTATGATGTGCCGAAAAATACTTATACAGAGGTAAGTATAGTAGCACATGATTAATTTTAACTTTTTACTTAAAAAACTGAAATAAAAGTAGAAAAGGTTTATTTGTCTTCACGCGACGTTCTAAAACTGGTTTTATTTTCTAGGCGGAGAGCGGTGAATATTACGATACACCGAAGAGGATAAAACAGTCCTTAGCCGACGATTTATTTCGAGTTATAAAAGGCTCGACGCCAGGCTCATTGGTTCTTAAGAAAAACTGTGGCTGTATTCTCAAGTTTGCTTCAAAAAAGAAGCCAGTTGTAGTCGAGTGTAGGGAAAGCCTGCAACCAGTCGAATGTCCATGTCAAAAAGTGACAAACTGGGCGAATAACCTTATAAGTTTACCATATTGTAAGCGAAGTGATGAAAACAAAGTCATGTCTGAAGTAGTCACAGATCGGAAAGCTGACCAAATGGCATTGTATGCTACTGTTGACGTAACAAGAAAGACCAACAGGCAAAGTGGAACAATATCAGAGAAAGATACTCTACTGAGTATCGCACCAGAAGATATAGCATTCACAAACTACGAAAATATCGAACCTGCTCAAGAGAAAGAGTTTGAAGGACCATACGCCAACTACGAGAACTTAGAGTTTGCTTTATCACTAGAATATTACGAAAACGCGAAAGACTTACTAAAGAAAGCTGGTGTCACACAAACCGAACTTGATGCATTAAGCGCAAACATAGAAAGAGCAAACACGATGCCAGCTAAGAAATCTAAACTATGTATGAAATGCATACACTGCCAAGAAAACAACGAAGGGCTAAAGAAAAACAAAAGTGACGAGTATCTCCTCATGGAGCCTGCAACTGAACCAAAACAGATTTGCAGTCAAGTTATTGGACCTAACCCTGGATATACGCCAATGTTACCCAACCCCAACTGGTCGCAGAGTCTAAAACACCCGCTGAATAAAATTAATCATGATGATATTGAAAAGTCTCTTAGCAACCCAGTACTCAATGGCTCGGAAAATAACAAAATATCCGTGTTTGATAGCGATTCTTTGAGTAAAAATCACAAGGAAGCTATGCAGAAACGATCAAGCTCTGTTGATTCAGCCAAACTACTAGAAGACCTCAAGGAGTTCGATAGCAGTATTGGAAGTCATGCTACGTCATCATCTTTAGAGACACTACGCAATATGGCTATTGAAAGACGATTGTCCTCTCCCTACCAAGCAGGGAAATGTGATCATGAATGCTGCAAATCAAGTGATTCTGAAAACAAAACTGAATCTGATTCCTCTAAAGACATTCCGCATTTGAGAAACAAACTGATAGCTGATGCAACAGAAATTAAAAGGTCCTCAAGCGTTCCTTGTAAATCTGGAGGTAATAGAGACTCTTCAAGCTCAAACGATTCCGGTGTGTCAAGCTGTTCAATGAAGCATTGTCCCGGAGAATTCCAGGAGTTCGAAATTCCTTTGACTTCTGGTCAAGGTCGTCACTACCATATGGTGCAGCGTAGGATGAAGGGCAACCTCCAGGCATGTCTCCACTCTTCTTTGCCAAGAAAATCAAAATCTTCAGATCCGCTAAGAGACTTGTCTATGCAGTTGCACAAAGGAAAAGTTCCGGCGAAATCTTCATCCGCTGAAGCTGAAGTTCCTGTATTGCCGCCAAAGCAATTCAAAGGTATTGTTGAGTTATTTTTGATTTTCTACGTCTAAAGTTTTGAGTGAATTGAGCAACTGACTCGGCTTGTTTTTGCTCCAGGTGTGGTGGATACGCACAGCACTTCGAGTGGCACATCAGATATGTCGGACTACATAGAGACGCTCTCTATCTCTTCATCACATTCATCTTCTGATACTCCTATGAATATGAGGTAAGAGTTCAAAAACAAGTTTATGATGACCACGAAAGAACCGGCAATCTATGTGTTCCTTATATATATTTATATATTTAGGATCACTTAATGTGACTAAAAAATCTTCAAAGAGATTTATACTAGACGAAGATGTTATAATTTATTTAAGATAAAAAAGCACCATCTCACTAGCACTTTTACTATTTTGCTTAAAAAGATTTCAACGCTATTTCACTTTCTACAGGATGACCCGTCAACCCATGAGCACGCTACGGCCACGCTCAGGGAAAGAGTATCATAACCTGGACCCGAGTATTACTTCGCTCTACAAGACTGGGAAGGACCTCGCTAATTACACTAACATACCTTAGAGTGACGGCACTTAGGCAAAATTGTTATGTTGAAAACTTCGGTTTCTTTTAATGGATGAGTCAACTGTAGTTTTATCAGCCGCTTCTGAAACTGTTTAAATTGCATGTAAATAGTAATGCTATAGATGACAAACCAGAATGTAATACTGAATCATCGAGGTTTATTAAAATAGGTGGCTTAGCGTAAAATCAGGCTATCCAAATATTGTGACAAATGTTTTGTATCGAAGTGTGTATGTATTATAGATCAAAATCTCCTTTGTTCGAAATTGATACCGTATCGTATAATGGAATGAGTAAAGCTGTATCTGTAAACTGATCTACATAATGTTATTATTACATTTGGCAGTTCTCCCGAAGTAGATTATCTCACAAGGTTGCCACAGATGGTTATCTAAGAAGAAATCAACATGCAAAACGTAGTTGTGCTCAAAACGTTTACATGGCTATTAGCTTGAGAAAAAGAAGACAAAATAAGTAACAAATAGATGCTGTGCATATAAAAATATGTTGTTTTAAATAGTCTCAGATAAATTTGAGTAATCATACCTGCAAAATCAGCCTTGATCGTGGTTAAGTCACGATCAGCTAATTGTAAACCTTTTGTAACTTGTGAGTAGAACCCCCGTAGTTAACTTGGTAATAGCCGTTTTATGACTTGCTATAATTTTACGAGATCTCATTTGGACTATTGTAATTACTTCAAGCATATAAGAAAAGACTGATTTTTATATTGTTTACCAACACATTAACTTTTTAATCCTAGATTTTTGTCTAAAACTAACGTCAAAGTTTGTGTAGCAATAAGTAAAAATAATGTTGATTTTTGTATAAATATTGTAAAAGGCATCGGTTACCAACGAGTATTAATAATCACTCTTTAGTCACTACTAGTCATTAGTGTAAAGAAAAACATTTTATACAACATTAATTTTATTGTGTAACCCATATTACAATGTACATTTGTTACAGTATCATTATAAAAGGTTTATTCACGTTCACCCCAAGCAAAATAACTTATTCATAACTTCTTTCTAATGTAATTAGTGGTTCGTGGTGTATCCAGAAATTAAAGGAACAGAAATTTAAATTTGAAAGAAAGCTGTCCGTTTGAAAGCTATCAGAATAATCGGTGTTCCGTAAAATGAACGGGAGCATTCTTTTGAGGTCTGTCCTACATGTAATCCTTTATTAAAACCAATAGGTACCAATAAGTTTCTCGACTATGCTACTTGGTTGCGACAAACAACGCTTCGACAATCGTAGACAGTACATTGGAACAACATCACGTAGTATTGACAAACCAAACTGATTACAGCAGTCGGGACAACGTGTGTCGCTGAAACGACGTGTTGCATGTGTAGTTTGTCGACACGATGTAGTGTCGCCTCGTATATTAAAATTCTGTATATTAAAGTATGTTAAGGTGCTGTCGCAGCGCTGTTAGTCACAACCAATTTTTTCCCTCAAACTGAAGAACGTGTCGACAAAACAGCCGCTTGTAAACAAAGAAGTGGGTCGAGTCTCGCAGGGAGACCTGACGGCACGTATCGTACGCACGTACAAATTGCAACGTAATTACTTTGTTAATTGAAATGAAACTAATGAGTCGGTTTGTGTCACACACAATCGGCTTAGAAGTAGAATTGAAATGAACTTATTCTCGTCACCGAAATGATTTCGATATTAAAAGTTAGGTATATGCTTTTTTTCGGGAAATTGATTTGTGTAAATTTAGGTGTTTGGTATGTGCTCAAACTCTTTGGAATGTTTCCGCTTTTCTTCGGTAACCTATGTTGGTTTCTGGACGTGTTGCTGGGAAAGGACGTGATTGTGGTCGCACTCTAGTTGGCCATGGCAGTCCACTGAAGGAAGTAACGACGTTCGTTTGCTCCGTTTGAAATAATATCTATTTATTGATGTACATTCGAAATATTCAGCTGTTGAACTTTACGAGTGAGAAGAAGGGAATTCTTGTGGCCACAAACGTTTTGTGATAAACCTATGGACGTTCCATCAACCCTAGTGCCGTGCATCTGGATTGAGCTGGTTTCACGATTTGGAGCTGGCTGGGGAGCTGCAAGGTGAGTGGAGGCTTCTTCTGAGTTCAAGGGCAGATATTAAATGTATCCTATCATAATTCTAATAGGGAAAGTAAACTAACTTCGTAAGTTATAGTTTTTCCCCCACATTTTTTGGTCCATCGAGTCGAATGTTTCCGTATATTTATACTATTTATGTAGTTATAAATTAGGAAAAATCGTTAACGTACGTATTTCAAGCTTATTTTGCGATATTTTAACGTATTTCTAACTAAAGCATCTAAAATAACACTTTCGATTCGATAGTCATTTGTTTTTTCCGAAGCGTCGTCTACCTTCATTTGTTTTCTTCATTCGAATTTTACTTTTCGAAATGCCTAAAGAAACGACTCGGCCCATCGCGGCCACCGCTGCAAAAGCGCTCGATAAGGTCACGCTAATTCAGGAAAGGCTTTTTGAACAAATGACTATGATTTATCAAAGAGGCAAAAATAATATGCCCGACTTTGATTCCAGGGAATTATTTTTGCTTAGGGCCGCGGAAATAGACACTTTGAGGGAGGACTTCAAAACAGCGTGCTTTGAAATACACGAACTCGAGTCTTCTTTGAACCCTGACATTATATTCTCGAGTGAAAAGTTAAATGCATTTGATGAACTCTATTTTGAGGTAAAGTTGAGTATGTCAAAGCTCAAAGCTTTGAACGCCCCGGCTACTGTGAAGGCTGAGTCGAAACCAACTGAGTCCAGGCCGCGTCTGCCTAAGATTGAGTTGTACCAATTTGATGGCAATATAGAATGTTTCACAACTTTCTATGAAACATTTTGTTCCTTGGTACACGACCAGGCAAGTATTCCCAAGATTGACAAGTTTCACTACTTGATTTCGTGCACTTCTGGACCGGCATTAAACATTGTCAAAAGTGTACCGATAACTGCTGATAACTATGATGTAGTTTGGAAATGCTTGCTTGATAAATACCAGGACAACTGAATGCTGGTAGGTAGGTATTTAGACAAAATGCTCAATTTCTCTCCACTAAGCAAAGAAACGGCTGAAAATCTGAATATTTTCATCGAGACATTTGAGCACTCATACAAAGCTATCAATTCCTTGAAGATTGATAATTTGACTAGCTATTTCTTTTGCCACATTGCCTTGAGAGCTCTTGATCCACAAACTCGCAAGCTGTTTGAGCAGAGTTTGGACCAAAAGTCAATACCAAACTTTTCTGGTCTTGTTTCATTTGTGCAAAAACAAATTAAAGTTTTAGATCACTCAGCATCTTATGCCCCTATGAGTGCTCAGCTGAATAAACAAAACAAACAATTAAATAATAAAAGCTACACATCTAAGCCAACTCAAGGTAGTTTCAAAAACAACTTTTCACACGCTTCCGCCACTCGCGCTAAGTTGTCGTGTTCACATTGTGGTGAAAATCATATGATTTTCCGCTGAGATCAATTTCGTAAATTGACCAGTACTCAGCGCATTAGCCGTGCTAATGCACTTAAGCTGTGCTACAATTGTCTTAAAAACAATCACATGGCAAGCGAGTGTAAGAGTGATTTTAAATGTTTCATTTGCCAACAACCACATCATGTGCTGTTGCATTCTGATTGCGAATCAGTCCCTGATAAAGTGACACAGGCACTAAAGCCTGCAGTGCCCAAGACTGTGCCCGTTGTGCAGTCTACCTCATCAGCTGGTGTGACTAACAAAAACATAACAAGTTGTCACGCTTCTTCTATGAATGAACAAAGTTATGTAGTGATCCTAGGGACAGCCGTGGTTCATGCAGTTGATGCCTTTGGAAATGAACAAGCTTGTCGAGTCCTCATAGACTCTGGCGCTCAATCAAACTTCATAACAGTCGATTGCTTACAGCGCTTAGGACTAGCACAAAGGAAGTGTCCGTTCAATATTTATGGCTTAGGTGGTGAATCGGTAAAAAATCATGGAATGACATCATGTCAAATAAAACCAAGACACACTGACAATCCAATCTTCAAGCTAGATGCAATCGTATTGCCCAAAATCACTTCAGATTTGCCCACAGTGGAAATTCCTGAAGTTGTTAAAAATAAATACAGTGAATTAACACTGGCCGACCCCGGCTTCCATAAACGCTCAGCCATAGATATTATTCTGGCTGGTGACATTTTCCCACATATCTATGATGGTTCAAAACGTGATTTTGGTCAACATGTTCCAACCGCGCTGAGTAGCATATTTGGCTATATAATAGCAGGTCGTTTGGAACTTGGAGGTTCTAACAATATGTTGAGCATGTTGAGCGTAGCGTCTACGCTAAACTTGGTGTCGTACACCGTAGATGACGATTCGATTAATGAGCGTCTTAAATCCTTTTGGGAGCTGGAATGCTTGCCGTGCGAAGTTCCATCTGACCCATTAGAGAAATTAGCAGAAGATATATTCTTGCAAAAACACTACCGTGAACCTAGTGGTAGGTATGTTTGCCCAATGTTGCTAAATCCTACTAGCGGACCACTCGGTGATTCTTACACCTGTGCCTTAAGGCGCTTCCTTCAATTGGAAAGACGTCTCCTTAAAATGCCTGAATTTCACAAGGCTTACATAGACTTCATGAGAGAATATGAGTCACTTGGACACATGGAAGTCTATTCAGGGCTAGAAGAGTCAAAATATTTGATTCCGCATCATGGTGTGATACGTTTATCAAGCACTACAACGCCCGTGCGTGTTGTCTTTGACGGCTCTGCAAAAACTGACACTGGTTTGTCATTAAATGACACACTTTTAACAGGCAAAAAGTTGCATCATGACATTTTGAAAATTATTATTAATTTTCGTCTGTATGACATTTGCTTCACAGCTGATATCACAAAGTTTTACAGACAATGCATGATACTGCCAAGTGAACGAGAGTATCAGCATATTCTATGGCGCGAAGAACCGTTTGAGCCCATACGTACCTACGAGTTGAAGACAAATACATATGGCCTGCGCAGTGCACCTTATGTTGCTGTCAGGACATTACATTAGCTGGCGCATGATGAGCAAGCGAATTTTCCACTTGCATCCTCTGTACTACTACAGGGATTTTTCGTAGACGATTTGCTCTGGTCTACTCAGACCCTATCAGAAGCCTGTACGTTGCAGGATCAACTCCTCGCCATACTGCGAAGTGGTGGGTTTGAACTTAATAAATGGGCAAGTAATACATCACAGTTGCTCAAGCGTGTGCAAGCTGATCAAGCTGTTTCTATTAACTTTCAAGATGATACGTTATCATCAGCCATCAAGATATTGGGTTTAAAATGGATACCTAGTCAAGATTGCTTCTCATTCAATTACAATCTCATTGATTCTGTCTCGACCAAGAGGTCAGTGCTGAAACTTTTAGCCAGCATTTTCGATCCTGTTGTTTTTATAGCTCCATGTACTTTTGTAGCTAAGTGCATAATGCAAGATCTCTGGAAGCTCAGCTTGGGCTGGGATGAACAGTTGCCAACTGATGTCCGCGACAAGTGGCAAAGGTTCATCTTTGCTCTACCTGTGCTGTCTCAATTGCGAATTGAAAGACACCTTTTAATACCTAAATTCGAAGAAGTACAACTTATTGCCTTCTGCGATGCTTCTTCCAGAGGTTATGCTGCTTGCATTTATTTGCGAAGCACTGATTCAAACGGCAGTGTCAAGGTTAGATTGCTTGCCAGCAAATCAAAAGTGGCACCAATTAAGCCACTATCTATTCCTAGGCTCGAGCTGATGGCAGCCTTATTGCTTGCAAGATTAGTCAATTTTGTATTCCAAAATATTGCAGAACTCAATCCAATGACTTCTACATCCAATGTGCAAGTCGTTGCGTTGAGTGATTCAAGTATAACACTGTCATGGCTGCAAATACCTCCATACAAACTGAAAACATTTGTTTCAAGTCGAGTAGCCAAAATTATTGAGAAAATTGCTCCAAATCACTGGTTCCATGTGAACAGTGAGAACAATGCTGCTGACATTTGTTCACGAGGTGTTATGCCTGAGCAGTTTGTTGAAGGTGCTGCAAGCTGGTTTCATGGGCCAGAGTGGCTTAGACAGGATCGTAAATTATGGCCTGTGAGCAACTTCTTCCTAAAAAATGCTGAAGAAGTACCAGAACAAAAGACTAGTGTGGACACCTTTACTTTAACATCACAAGAAAGTGACAAGGCTGATGAAAAGAAGAATGATTTGGAAAACGTTTTTTCAAACTTTTCATCATTTACAAGACTTCTGAGAGTCATGGCCTGGTGTCATAGATTCATAAAAAATTCAAAATTAAAGCTTCAACATCGCTATTTTGGTGTCTTGACCACTACTGAGCTTAATACAAGTCACGATTCAATAATAAAATGCGTGCAACAAAATAACTTCTCCACTGAGAATGAACCATCTTTGAAAAGGTTATCTCCGTTCTATGATGATCACGGCTTCTTCAGGGTGGGGGGCAGGCTGGCACAATCTGACCTGCCATACAATTCAAAGCATCCTTTGTTGCTTCCAAAAAGGTCTCACGTGACACACTTGATTATTGATCATTACCACAAAAAATATTTGCATGCTGGCCCACGCACTACACAAGGCCTGATAAGTCAAAAATATTGGATCATATGCGCCCGTGGCTCCATTCGATCCAGACTATCCAAATGCGTACTGTGCTTTAGATGCAAACCTATCGCAAAGCAGCCCTTGATGGGATCTCTACCATCGGCTCGTTTGAAACCTGAAAAGGTTTTCAATCATGTAGGCTGTGACATAGGTGGCCCGTTCCATATAAAAGAGAGTCTAAAGAGAAATGCTAAAATAACAAAAGCATATTTATGTTTATTTGTATGCTTTTCAACAAAGGCTGTCCATTTGGAAGTTCTATCTGAGCTTTCAGCTGATTGCTTTCTTGCAACATTAGATCGTTTTGTGGCACGTCGTGGACTCTGTTCGTGTTTATATTCCGACTGTGGCACAAATTTTATTGCTGCTGCGAAACATCTCAAGGAAGTTTGCAACTTTTTCTTATCTCAAGATGTCAAAAATGATATTCTAAATGGATGTGCGCAGCGCCAAATTGAATGGCATTTTAATCCCCTAAATGCCCCAAATATGGGAGGTTTGTGGGAAGCTGGTATTAAGTCAGCAAAATATCATCTGACTCGAGCTGTTGCTGACTCCTCTTCAAGAGCATTCACCTTTGAAGAGCTGTCAACAATATTTTGTAGAGCTGAAGCTATAATGAATTCACGCCCTTTGTGCGAATTATCAAACTCTCCCAATGAGTTTGATGTCTTAACCTGTGGACATTTCTTGATTGGTCAAAGCTTATTGGCAGTCCCAGAGCGAAATATTGAAGATTTGGCTTTGAATCGGTTGTCACGTTGGCAATGCATTCAAAGGGCAAGTCAGACCTTCTGGAAAAGATGGTCCAGTGATTATGTGCATACTCTACAACAGAGAGCAAAATGGTTCACAACTTGTAATAACCTAAAGGTTGGTGACTTAGTTATCCTCAAATCGGATTTGACTCGACCTTTACAGTGGCCCTTAGGTCGTGTAGAGCAATTGCATCCTGGTAAAGATAACATAGTGCGGGTTGTAACAGTTAGAACCTCAAAGAGTCTATTTAAACGACCTGTTGGTAAATTATGTCCTCTTCCCAATTCAGATTAACTTAGTAAACGTTAATAATACGTTAAAATAAAATCATTTTAGTTATTTTCAAATTCAGTTCAGTTTAAAAGGGGTATTTTTTTTTATTAAATAGGTTGTGCATAGGCCTTATTTACAATATATTGTATCGTATCTGTGTACAATTACTATTATTCTCAAAGGGAAATCATAACATGATTTCGGTGGGGGGTATGTTTGGTATCTGCTCAAACTCTTTGGAATGTTTCCGCTTTTCTTCGGTAACCTATGTTGGTTTCTGGACGTGTTGCTGGGAAAGGACGTGATTGTGGTCGCACTCTAGTTGGCCATGGCAGTCCACTGAAGGAAGTAACGACGTTCGTTTGCTCCGTTTGAAATAATATCTATTTATTGATGTACATTCGAAATATTCAGCTGTTGAACTTTACGAGTGAGAAGAAGGGAATTCTTGTGGCCACAAACGTTTTGTGATAAACCTATGGACGTTCCATCAACCCTAGTGCCGTGCATCTGGATTGAGCTGGTTTCACGATTTGGAGCTGGCTGGGGAGCTGCAAGGTGAGTGGAGGCTTCTTCTGAGTTCAAGGGCAGATATTAAATGTATCCTATCATAATTCTAATAGGGAAAGTAAACTAACTTCGTAAGTTCTAGTTTTTCCCCCACATTAGGTATAGCAAGATTAATTTATAAAAGAGACTAAATAAGTATTTCGATCTCGTTCACACAATACAGACGACAATATCTTATGAGCGAGTGTTAAATACTTATCCAGATCATTTTTTATTAACCATTAAACTTGATGCCATCTATCATCAAACTTAGTGGTTTCAGAATGAGGGCTAACAAAATGCACTTCTTATAATATTCTGGGTGAATGACAAAAGATGTAAGGGACAAATCAGTGCAATAATTAAAAGCGTAGTCAACTTCCAGTCAACCTACCCAAGCAGGAGTGAAATTCTAAATTGTATCTAGTTATTGTTATACTAAGCTATGTATCTACCTACCTATCGTATAAGATATTTTCTCGTGTTAAAACAGTTGTAGTACTACTCGCTAGAATGTACCTCTATCTACCTTTGTATACGTATAAGCTGTATCTTCTAATCCTCAAGTTTATACCTATAGGTACGTACCTCCCTACATCATTATATGAATAAACATTACTTATAGAAGTTTGTACATTGACGTTTTACTTATTGACTCTCCAGTTAATATCTAGCAGTTTCGAATTTAGAAGTATGTGGATAAATGATACTTAAGCTTCACTTCAGTATCACTTACCAGTATTTTGAGAAACTCGCATAGAGAGGAACACAGTTGTATCACAGAATACAACCTGGGAACTCCCAAGTGGTCTAGAAAAGATTTTCTTTCTATACAATTTATGAAAGCATGACTCCTTAAATGTATTACTAAGGAAAATCTGAGCCTAATAGCATTCCAAATGAAATAGCGAAAGTGAATGCAATCTAAATTGTACTTGGTGACATACGTTGCATCTTAGCTCTTTCATTTGGATTTGGCTTTAATCAAAAGTATGGAATATTCACTTTGAAATTTCATATAATCAAATTTTAGCTAACCGTATTACACAAACAATTTCGTATGAAAAACCAAAGATTTCAAAGTTAGTATCAAATAAAAGTGTACGTGTCTGTCCACGAAGTTACATGTTAAGAAGCTCCAGGGAGTAACACTAGCGCCACTGAGGAAAAAAAATCATATCATTTTTACAGGTCAAATTTGCGAAGAGGGTCTGTATAATCTCTCAAACATGTCAGAACCCATGGCCGTGAACCTAAGGCAAAAAACCTAGAACTAGATAGCATTAACGTCAAAAAACGGCTGTTTTGGTATAAATGCTATCTGGTCCCAGGTTCGCTATCCTAGGTTCACCGTTAATCACTTTTTGCAAAGTGTCTGTACAATATCTCAATCATGCTAGTTATCCCACTGGATCTCCTTACGCTTTTGCCATAAAACCGACTAGACGTAACATTACCATACCAACATTAGTCGTCGAATAAGTACACTAAGTTCCAGAGACTACGTCGCAGTATCTTCGAGCGATCGGGGCGGCGCACAAACGGCCGGCTCGGCAATTACGTACATTGCCACGTCGCGTTATCGCCACCGCGCGGGGTGAATACGCAAATGTAGCGGGCTGACTGCGGCTCTGAGGGAAGACGTTGCAGCCTTATCGGAAATGAGCGATATCTTTAGTACATGCTAAGCGATGCCCATGCATATTTCCGTGGAAGGGAATAGTATTAACATAAGTCTGGATTCACTTGTAATTTGGTCGAAAGCGTGCGACCAGATTCGCATAAAAGGAAGCGTTATCAGCCCAAATTCCCAGGGCATGTTTTAGTGATAAACTTAACACGTTAAACGTTTTCTTAGTATACTACTTACTAAGAGATTTCTTTAAAGAAACCAACATCTTAACAGTTGCATGTCAATACATTTATGAAAATATTATGTACGTTAGAAAAATATCAAAGACTTCGAAAATGTTGGTGGCCACCATAATGTTAATACTAGAAATAAACATAAATTGTCATTTCCACGATTTAGACTTGCAAAAGTTAATACATCCTTTATGGGGCACTGTATAATGTTCTACAACAAAATTCCTCAAGAAATATTAGAGTTACCTCCAACGCGGATTAAAAAATGTGTTAAGCTAAGCACATTCTGTTCAAAAAGGCTTACTATAACATCAAGGATTATTTAAAAGACAAAGATGTTTGGCATTAAACAGTAGATTAATATTAATTACAGGACGATTGTGACTAGTGTTCAACACATTCATGACTAATATTTTAAGTTGAAAACTCTGTTAATTAAGTTAAAATGTGGAGTTTCTTTGTTAGCTTCTTCTCCACATAATCCATTAATTGTGAAACTAACAACTTTGACGTTCATTAAGTAAACATTCTGTTTTTATAATGAATAAAAATAATTGAATTGAATTGAAGTAATTGAACAACGTATACCCTGTTGTCCCTCATCAGGGACGTAGGGTCTTTATATCTCCACTTGCCATTTGTCCAGATCTCCCCTTTTCCTAGTATAAACCACCTCTAATATCTATATACTCAACTTGGCAATCAACTGCACCGAGAAAGCTAGTATATCGTCATTTAGATTTCTAAGTGCGCTTATTCAGTCAGACGTTAAGATCCGGAGTAGTAGCCCAAAGACGAGTTTTCCACTGCGAGATGTAGGTAATACATTAGTTCTAATGAAGTAATTCACTTACATTAACCATCCAGCTGAGGATATTTTATGTAATAGCCTGAAAGTGGGGCAGGAGCTAAGGCAAAGTTACGTCAGCAGGTAAATTCTCAAAATCGACTTCGCAAAATTGTTGCTATTAGGTTATCGATAAGTTTACCCTCGACCTATCTCGGTTACCGCATCTGTTTAAACCCAAAAGATTAATCCGAGATCATATCTCGGGTAGTTTATAATGGGCCGAGTGATTTACGTGTATCGGGATTAATGTGGCACAAACTGCTCAATGAATAAATCCCCAAAGGGTCTGAGGGCCTCACGTGAGGACCCTCTCGCCTTTTATCCCTTGAAGGACGCGTTTGCTTACGCAAAGACTTGAGACTTTGAGGCAAATAAGACATCGTTCATGAGATGTTTAACATGGAAAGTTCACAAGTTGTGAGTTTGTGTATGTTGAGTTGTTGATGTTCATTTACATGTTATGGCATCAATGCATAATATAGCAACGTCTACTGGAAAGGTAAAATTATTGTTTATGTAGTTCCTAGTATAATAAAGTTGGATTACAAAAATTTTACATTTGTAACCCGAATCTTATTCTGTACCTTCTGAGCATTTCTAAACGTTGTCATGTCATGTTTCAAGTTCATGGGGACAAAAGGAATAACGTTTAGGTACGCTAAGCGCGAAAGAGAGACCCTTACGTTTTACAAGCATCAGTCCAATTTCGCAATCTTTGCTTAAAATATAATCTCTTTCATAAATTTCGCTCTGACTTTGGACAGCTGACGAGAGGTTGCTTTAAAAGATAGAACTCGCCATGAGTAGATAAGCAGTTCACAGAATAATCAAAAACACTACGGCCATATAGCCGAGAATTAAAGAATAATAAGTCCACTTTTTTCAAAAATCGTTCTTTTCTGATTTTTCTTCTTGAATGTGTATTAAATTATGTGATGAAAAGTAACAAGTCCTATCGGCAAAATATTTTAATTTATTCAGAATTAAATGGTTAAATCATAATATCTAGTAAAAAGTGAAAAGTTTTGAATTTGGCGGTTGATATTCTTTACCTCTCACCTACAGTGTTCTTCACGAACTTTTCATTTAGGTACCTCTAGATAAGGGTAAGCTAGTCGCTTACGTTGGCTTACCCTCATTACCTTCCTCGTGACCCTTGAGTGATACCAAACAGTAGCATTACTGGTGGCAAGCCTAGGCCGCGGCTAGAAAGTGCCCACCAGACAAAACCCCCAGTTTCTCGTACACTAACAGTCTTTCATCTACTTTTAACCACTGTCAGTTTTTTTTGCGGTTCCGTAGCCGAAGGGTGCCAAACGGAACCCTATTACTTACCTAAGACTTCACTATCCGTCTGTCTGTCACCAGGCTGTACCTCATTATTTGAAATTTTCACAGATGATGTATTTCTGTTGCAAACAAAAAATCCTAAAAACAGAATAAAATAAATATTTAAGGCGGGTTCCAATACAGCGAACGTATTTTTTGCCGTTTTTTGCTCGATATTTATAACAGAAACTGGTAGACACTTCAAATATTCACAGAATATTTAGTTCTATATTCGCTTCAAGAATAAACAATTAAATTAAAATAAAATAAATATTAAGGGCATGACAAACGTGATTTTTGCCGTTTTTTCCGATCTTTGTGTCTAATGTCATAAATGACTCGGAACCCTTCATGCGTGAGTCTTACGGAACCCTTCGTGCGTGAGTCCGACTCGCACTTGGTTCTTTTTAAATTTCCCTCTAAAATGGTTGATACTGGCGATGGCTTACCCCTGTGAACGGGTGCTGTTTGTTTGGTATCCCGCAGCATTAAGGTTTTTTCCCCTTTGCAAGAATTACTTATCTTTTGGTATTTTTAAAGTTATTGATGGCAATCATGGAATGTTATCATATAAGCAACAACTGTTTCTTATACCTCATAAGGTGATTTGAGAAAAGACGGTCAGAGTGGTGTTTTTTTTTCCCACTGCCTTTTTCTCCACTACAAAAACGGCACGAAGGCAACGGCTAGTTTATTTACATTGAAGAAAACGGAATGTAAATTGTTTACGTTGAAATAAATTTTTGACTTCCTGATTTATTGAATGCATTTTGGCCAACTGAGTGACAGTTAACAGTATATCAACAGATTTTTGAACGAGTAACCGGGAGAAAGGCACACTGCCAAGCGATTTGTCGTTTGCGTGATGTCTGGTGACGGCGTTAGCACGTTACATTTAAGGCCTTGTCTTCACTTACCGTCGGATAAGATAAAGGCCAAGTGCATAACGAGGATTTAAACCTAGATTCTTCTAGTTTGAAGTATTCGGGGAATGGTAGAATCGGAATGCCATATTTCCGTAATACCATATTCAATGGGATGCCTTAATTGTATTACGTACTGTTGAGGTAACATAATGTACTAAAAAAAGTGCCCTAAACAATTCATGGAACGATTTCAGCAGCAAAAATAAAATAAATATATGACATTCGACTACAATTCACAAATTAAATACTACCGCAAGTCATGTATTTTTAGTATGAGAGGTACGCATCGCAGCAAAAACTCATTTTTAAGGTTCCGTAGTCAACAAGGAACCCTTAGTGTTTAATGTCTTTTTATTTTTATATGTTTTCTTAAGTTTTTGCGTTTTATGTGTTCATTTCACCCAAAGGTTTAAATGTGTGTTTTGGTGTGTAAATAAAACATTGTCTTATCTTATAGTCTCGCCATGTCTGTCCGTCTGTCTGTCTGTTCGTTTGTCTATCCGCGACTTAGCACATAGACGATAAGTACTAGAGAGCTGTAATTTGACATAGATATAATTATTAATGAAGCCGACAAAATGGTAGAATCAAATCTCGAAACAAAATTTTTAGGCTGCTTTTCTGTGTGAAATTGTTCTTCTTGGTTGTTGCTCTGCAGACGGATGGAGCCGGGGCACCTCGGAGCTACTTTGAGGATATTTCACGTTTTTATTACCCCAGAAGTCCGCCCATAAATTTAATGCAGGACTCTCATAGCATTCCGTTTCTTAAAATACCTTCTTAAATGCACAAAACTTACGTGCGAACTTTTCTGTTTAAAGTCAGTGAGAGAAAAGTTACACGCCAGTTTTTGCTGAAGCTGCTTAAGCACGGCTTTACTAGGTATTTAGTGGAAGAAAAGCTCTTGCCTTAAAAAAATAAGCTACTTTCTCATATTTCAACAGTCAATTCATGTTCAGACTATAAAACAGTTAGTCCATATTCGTCCACTGTTGGATATGGCCAACCCCACGGTACGCTACTTCTTTCTGTCCAAGAGTATCATCATTCAACCGCTACCAGCAATCGGCCTCAATCTCAGATTAGCTTAAAATAAACTCAGATGTTGTAAATTTAAAAGCGTATCGTAAAAGGTGGGTGGATACAAACGCCCCTGTATCCTGAAGGCGTAGTCAAAGACCAAGAGGTGCCACTTGCTACGGTCTTGATAAACCTCTACTGGGAAGAAATTAGATACCATATTGGTCAGAAATGGCTGCTATCCATTATCAGTGATAATTTGTACAAGTGGTTAATCTTGCCGTTTTTTGCTAAAAATGTATTTTTGGGTACGTAGTTATTGTGTGCGTAATTTATTGCAGTAAATAAATTTAGTAGAATTAAACTAGACATAATCATTACCCAAACTATTCGTCTACTGTTGAGCGCATTAAAATGCTAGTTTTATTCCAGAACCGAAACCGGAATAGTATTAGTCCAAGCCATTGTACGAACACTGGTAATTGTTTTCCCAGCCGACACTGCGCGAAACACGAAAAATACGAAAATCTTCTTGAAATCGCACGCGAGTCGCGCCGCCCGCCATTTGCATAACATTTACATTACAATACTCGGGGCATCGCGCCGCGGACTGCCCCGTGTAGAAGACCGGCTTCAAGGTAAATACAATAGACTCACTAGCCACTCTAAAACTCGTTTCATCGAATTTCATTCCATCTATGACGGCTCATCGACAGTTTGTTTGTTCGATATTTCAAATTGTCCAATGATTTTACGAATCTTGTTTGTTCAGTGCTACGTTTTACCGAAGCAGTAAACCGCCTATAGATAATATGAACACGATTGATTTTTACGATTTATTTGCAAAGCATGTAGATGTTAATAATAATTTAAGCAAATAAAATTGTACTTCGACGAAATGTGAAGTTAATCAAAAGAACTTTAAACTTATAAAAAATCGAGTTGGGTTGTGTCGGGTTATACGGCCGTTGGTTTAACGTGAAACTTCTATAAGTAAGCGTAAATTTTTTGCTGAAACTGCATAACGTGTTACGCGGCACTGGCGCCATCTAGTGCTATAATTCAAGGAGATCTGACAAACGGCTTCATTGCTTTACTCAAAGATATATAAATAAATTGCCCATGACCCTTACTTACAGAGTTACAGCCCCCGCCCAGGGGACATATTTTCGTTGCATGAGGTTTCGCAAGTAACCCTCTACTATTTATACTAAATATTAGCTACTGTATACTAAAGTAAACGGCATTAAAAAGTATGGAATAGCTGATTTTTTTTCGCGATTTCGAAGTTTTTCCCATAGTAACAACTAAACGCATTTACGAGTAGAAACCGCAACTTTTAGAGGTACCCTTCTTCAGAAATAGAGGCTTAATTACCACGCATGCCCACCGCGTATTGGTAATTTCAAGCGCTGAGGTATAAGCACACCTCAGGTACTCATAAACAGGCACAATTAATGTCCCTTAAATGACGAAATAAATGTACTGAATTTTCAGCTAGGTTAACTTTCTGTTTATTGGTTTTGCCAAGGTTTAAGCACGATGCTCACACGATGCTACCACCAATTTACAAATGTACGTAACTTTGAAAACAAACTAATACCTATTAGTTAACTACCTAGTTGGGGTTCGAATCCACGACCTCTTGAATGGGACGCAAGCTGCCTACCACGCTGCCACCATTTTGGACAGCATAAATACTATATTCTGATCTTCTGTCTCTTTCTATCGCTCAGGAGAGGCATAAACGCGCTTTGTTCACGCGTTTTTGTTTTTATCGCGCGATGTAGCGCCGCCGCCGCCTCGTGATACTTTTGCCGTTTGTCTTAATTTATTGGGGGCGGCTTTTGCTCTCTTTATATTCTCTCATAAAGAATTGTATTTGAACAAGAGGCCTTATTACCATAATGATGATGAAATGACTCTGAGCAGTCCCGCCTCCGAAATTAAGCGTTGCATCGTTGGTCCTGTGACCCAGAAAGGACAAAGGAATCCAGAATCTAGTTTCTAATGTATGATGTATTTCTACATTTTTAGGAGTCTTCGTGACGTAGAAGGTGAGGAAACTCGTAGTAGTGGATTGATAAATTTACAAATAATATGTAGAATATAGACGGTGACTCTCTTTATTATAGTCAACTCTAGTCTCTAGTCAACTATACGTGTCATTATCATCATCATCATCATCATCATCAGCCATTTGACGCCCACTGCAGGACATACGCTTCCCTCGTGGTTTTCCAAGCTTCCCGGTCATGTGCCGCCCGCATCCAGCGACTCCCCGCCACCGTAACCAGGTCGTCAGACCATCTGGTGGGGGGGTCTTCCCACACTGCGTCGTCCGGTCCGCGGTCGCAAGGGTCAGAACTTTTTCGCCCCAACGGCCATCAGTTCTTCGAGCTATGTGCCCCGTCCACTGCTACTTCAACTGAGCAATTCTTTGAGCTATATCAGTAACCCGGGTTCTTCTGCGGATCTCCTCATGCCTGATTCGATCACGCAGTGAAACTTCTAACATAGCTCTCTCCACTATATGTGTAGACTAATTTAATTGTACGATTTTACCTAATAAATTAAAATGTTTAACAGACTTAAAGTCAATACTAAAGTCTTATTCGTGATGTCCTCACCTGGTTACCAAGCAAGGTTATCAAGGACCAGGACAAGTGATTGTATCGTGTGGACCTTATTTACTTCATCTTGTTAGGGCTTTGATTGTCTCTGTTTCACTTAGTACCTATTTGAGAAAATCCATTTGAACTTTGCAATTCGAAATCTGCATGCACATAAAAATTCCACCTAATGAGCCAATGGCCATCCATGGTAATCAGATGACAATAGTGGTCTAGTGTCCCACACCGGTTTCAACTGGCATGAACCAGTTTGCACCGGTATGGACTGGCGACACGCGAAAGGCGTGGCGGCCGCCCGCCCACTGGTGTAGCAATCAGTAGCTACTGTAAGCACGTCAGCCACGCTGATAGCATATACCCAGAAGGCTAAGAGTCTCGCTAATTTTTTTATTCAGATTTAATTTTTCTTGTGGAAGAAATAGGGAGAGCGAGATATGAAGAGCTCGCATATTCTAATATTTTCAACAAGATCCTTCACCCATTTCATATGAGTCAGAATTTTTTGTTTTTTTTAGCACAAAGCAGATGATCAACCAGATTTCTGAGCACTTTTTCCACCATCATCATCATTCTCTGTTTTTAACCGACTTCAAAAAAGGAGGAGGTTATCAATTCGACGCGTATATATTTTTTGGCTATGTTTTCGCATAACTCCGTCAAATCTTAACCGATTTTGACAATTCTTTTTTTATTCGAGTAGATATAACGTCCCATTGGTTCCATTTAAATTTGGTGAAGATCTGATGAAGACTTTCAGAGATAGAGAACGGAACTCTTCAATGGACAGCAGTAAATGAGGCCTAATGGGGCCGGTCCTTTAGTAATATCTGTATGTTTCATAAAATAGCGTAAAAATAGTCCCAAGTTAATTTCTTGATGTTCTGGTGAAGACTTTCGGAGATTGAAATTGAGAACATCAAATTTTAAAGCAACGAATTAAGTAGGGTAAATTATGGTTATAAGGGACTTCTTTATTTTTCTCCCGCTCCGTCACTAAAAATTGAAAAATAAAAAAATTTGACAATAAATAAAAATCGAATTTTGAAGTCGGTGCCTAGTTTCAAGTATACATTATTTCTAACTTTTTAGTGCTGTTGTGTCTGAAAGTCGGTGTTCATGTTTTATTTAAAAAAAATTATATCTTTAACAGAGTGTGACAGATACTTGTGGGTGATACAGTAACAGTGACATGCATCAATATCAACTAACCCCTTTCTAGAAGTCTGCTGCGTCTGAGGCGTGATCTACATAAACCAATGGCAGCTGGGATCCCTTCAATCTTAAAGTGACTTTACAGCACTGCTGGGTTTCTGGAAAGAGCCAGGCTGATTAGAATATTCTCACAGTTTTTCTTTATGCAACGGCTCAACTAAGTGCGGATAGCGCTGGTCTAACTAATTTACCTCAAGTAGAACTTCTAAATCTATCCAGTTTAGAGCCGAAGCGCTGATTGATTGCAGCGCCGACGTCATCGAGTGATGGATCGTGATATGAAGACAATAGCGGCGCTTGCCTCGACAGTTTACAAACCGCTAGTCAATTAGTCAAGGTTCCCCTTTGTGTTTGCCCGCAAACCAAAGTACTGCCTAAACCCCTTGATTTAAGAGTTATAGTAGGACTAATAGGACCGTTTGTAACCGCAAGTGGTCTGAAATGGTCAGTGGACTTCTAGGTCAGAGATCTGCGGGCAAACCGGGGCTTAAGCTCAAAGGTCGCGTCACATAAAGCGCTGAAAATATACAGTCGTGAATTACGAATCCCTAAACCCACGCTTTGTACTCTAAAATCTACGTTTGTATTATACAGCCGAGTAAAACATTGGGGGCATTAATATTCAGCGGGGCGAGTGAAATCGATGGAGTCCGTGAAATGGAACCTCAACTGTGTGTCAATCAGGGCTCCCTGGAGATCGCCAGCCGGGGTGCATACAAATTTGACGAGCTACACCGAAGCGGACTGGCTAAACTACTAATTTGGGGTGATAGATCAGAATACATTATGGTATAATCATTATATTTATGAGTTAGACTCTTGCCGGTGCCGAATTTTCCAAATACTGCTGTCAGGCCAGTTCTTTGATATAGGTAGGTAAAAAGGTAGAGAACATTTTATTGTGCTTATAAAAGGAATTACGCAGGTATTACTTTCTTAACCTAAGAGTACAAACGGCGGCGGATATACCTAAAGCCGTTTCCGGAGCCAGTATATTGTCAGCATCATTACAAACATTTTAAACTGACTTCAACGACTTCCGACTGTTTTTGTTTATGCAACATCCAATTAGTACCAATTTAATGAGGTGAAGGTCTGATAAAGACTTTCGGATAGCAGCAAGTTCAGGCTGATGGACGTCCCAGGTCCTTAAAAAAATTGTGTAGTAAAAAATAAAAACCGACTTCAGAATACAATAATAATTTTCAGTCGGTGCCGAGCTGCATGGTCAGCAAATACGTTTTGGGTGACGATTTCAAATGATTGTTATATTCAGAAGTCGGTTTTTTTTTCTAACAATCAGCTTAAAGCTTATGACAATATCAGACTCTGTTTGACGCAGACTTTACGAGAGGGGTGATATGTGAGTCTTGCAAACCACTTTTACTTCTACGCACAAAATTAAGAAAATACAGATACTCACGTGTATACCCCGTAGGCATAGACAGACTTTCTTGCTTTGTTCACTTTGCTTTATTCTATAATGCAGGGCTTATGGGGATTATTTTACGTATCAACTTATGAACCACAAACACCTCTTTTTTTGCGATTTTAGAGATTGTCCGAAAAAAGTTGTTGTTTGTTTTGATGAATAGAACAACTTTTGTTTCTGTTTTACTTAAATTGAAGTTCAAGAAAACATTACTGATTTGTAAATTTGCTCGGTACTCGTGGCGTTTTACGACGAGAGTCTGATGAGGTTATAGTTAGTCATTTATTTATACATTTATTGGGTCCAATTGGGATTATTATGAGCTAAACTTCATTACCTGTGATTAGACCCGTTAAATGTATTGCTATGTATGACCATATACCACATTAACCTCTGAAGCAGACACTTCGCCGTTTGTTAAAGTACTATTTAACAAACTATAAAACAACCTGGATTCATAGAATCTGATCAACGAACCGACTCTGAGAATCGACCGATCAAACGACTTAATCAATGTAATTATTTACAGAAAACATCTAAGTACAATATCATAATATCAGAGTAAAAGACAAATCGTTACCTGCATCTAAGTAGCGCGAGTTGCCGGTACATTAGCAGCCCGGAGCTACCCAATTAAGTTTATTATCTCCGTGGTCTGAGCCGCCAATTGATGCAGATTGATTAATGGATGGCTTTGCGTCCACGAGGGCACTATTGGCCATTGCCCGTATTGATGACGTCACGGTTTACGGCACAGTGCCACCGATCCTGATCGGAGTGTGATAGAAAGGAGGAGTGGTGACTTTGTTCACGTCGGATTCACATGAAAAGTTTTCGTTGTCCTGTTAATTAAGAACTAAATTGTAAAAGATGGCGTTTCGGGGTTTGGTAGTGAGATTTAAAGTAGATTATTTGCTGAAACAAACAATGACGCAAAATGAAAATTTAAGTATATTTCATGAATTATCTCGTAACCACAATTCTTCTCCACAACGATATAGGTCGATCTTGTAATGGACACCTTTGTTCAATTCGTCACTTTCATGAATTCATGGCTTCGGCGTTTTAATTCATTTGTATGATACTGATTGACTTCATCTAAATTTTTGGGGTTCCGTACCCAAAGGGACCCTATTACTAAGACTCCGCTGTCCGTTCGTCCATATGTCACCAGGCTGTATCTCATGAACTGTGATAGTTAACCAGTTGAAATATTACAGATGATGTATTTATATTGCCGCTATAACAAATACTAAAATGAGAATAAAATAAAAAAAATTAAGCGGGGCTCCCATACAACAAAAGTGATTTTTTTGCTGTTTTTGGCTTAATACTAATAACGGAAACACTTGAAATATTCAAATGTTGAACCCTTCGTGTGCGAGTCCGACTCGCACTTAGCCGGTCCCTTACTTGCAGACTTTCACATTCACAACATCAAGTGAGATTTGAACCGTGATGGGTTGGAATGCCACCCCATAGATAATGAAAATTCGTTTTAGCTACAGTACAAAATAATCAAGAGGAGGAAAATCAGTCCTTTGTCCGCAACAACATAGACACAGGTAGCTGCCCCCGCGCGATATATCAAACGCGAAGTGAGAGATAAAAGGTCCCCTCATTACCCATTCATGGCTCCGCGAAAGTCAACATTTTCCCATTAAAGCGCGGGAGTGAATTTTACTCCAGCAACAAGTAGGCAGCGACGGTAGGTGCCAATCAGCAATTCAAAACGGGCGGCCACCGGCCCGCCGCGCACCAGAAACGCCCGACCATTACGACCATTACAATTGCTCACTGTACATCGACGCTCAGATCCTACAGATTATGTGAACTTAGACATTGTGTATAGTACTTGGCGTGTAGTAAGGAGGTGTGGTACTGCTACACTTGAGGCGAGTCTAGGTGACGTAAAAGTAGAAGAAACTCGCACCAAACGTAGTAGAAGAAATATATTGGTAAAACTACAGATAAGTAGAATATAGACGGTTCCTCCCTCTAGTACAGTAAACGATAGACTAACTTTGTACGAGATTATCTAACAATGTAAACTGCTTAACATGCTGAAAGCCAATACTAAAGTAAGTAAAACTGGGTTAAAAGCGTAAGCAAAATGTGCGAATTATCGGATATTAAATACTTTATCTCTGTAAATTACTGGTATGCTATAAAGATGGATACCCTTCGAATGACCGACAGATATTAAACAAATTTTCAGATAAAAAGAAACGTAATTTAAATGTATCATTTCACAACTCGATATTCCATATAAAATGTTTCACAAAACTTACATATCATAAAGTAATTTCTTTCTTAGAATGTCATTTGGCAACAGAACATTAGCTAAGTTTTCTTAACACAAATGCATTAAATCGACTAAGTTCCACTAATATTATTTAAGATTAACAGTTCTCGCAAGTCAGAGAACACCCTTGTGAGGGGGGCTCGGGGGGTGAAGCCTCCCGCATAAAAAAAAATCATGCTCGCCCGGGAACAGTAAGTTGGGTTGGGTTAGGCTTGTGATCTCGCTACGCGGAGCGAGTGAAGCGAGCGGAGTTCTCTATTTGTTGCCAATAAGTGCTGGATTGTTTGTTATCTGTAAAATGTTGACATGTATGTTTGTCTTTTAAATATGTAATAAATAAGGGATTTTCAAAGTGACTGCATATCAAAGAACCTTTGTATTTAGATGTCATTATTTGTAAAATGAAACATTGACAAATGTTGCTTGTTAAGAGATATTTTTATAATGAATTGTAGGTAAAACATCACAGACCCAATAAAGATTGATGTAATTATAGTACGATTGAAAAAAAATGCAATGGTAAAGCACTTGACTGGATGATGTCCTAATTTGGGACCAAAATAAGTGATAGTCGTTTGTGCTACTAACCATTGAGGAATGCCGTCATAAAAACCCTAGCCAGAAAATGGAAATGGTTAATATTTGGCTTGCAAAATTTGAGCCAAATATACGTGTGTAGTTGAATAAAAGAGCGTAAAAAGACGGAATTCTTGTTAAGATTTATTTATTTGTCTTCTTCCACCAATCAGGTCAAATTTCAACCACAAGTCTCAAAAATTGACCTAAACTTAGTTCTAAAGCGGCAATGTAAAGTGTACTCAGAAGACTAATTCTGTAAGAGAGGAGCTGAGAACGTAAGGGCAGGCATTGACCATCGGTTCTTTATATCGTCCGCGCAGAGCATTAAAATTCATTTTTGCCCAAATGTCGCCATTAGGCGGTAATTCTCAAGAGCGAGGATTGAAGGATCTTTTATTTATTGCGCTTTTCATGAGGGAATTTCGTTTAAAAGACTTTATACAGATACAAGGTATTATTATACTTTATTGCACACACAAGAATAGAGTACAGGAAAGGTAACAAAAGAGAAACCTTACATACATATTTAGGACATCCCATATCTTTCATGCTGCTCGAAGCAATGGCAACATGACAGCGCACTCAAGAGCGATCTCAGACTAATATTCAGTACATGAACAAAACTCGAAAAGCGTCATCTAAGCATAATATTGGCAAAATTTAATTGGCAAAAATCTACGATCCAATCGCAGGATTGGGTCTGCTTGAGTCCGATTGCCATGCCGGAGGTCGTGGGTTCGATTTTCACTGGGGGCCAACGCACATTTTTACAAATGGCCTACAGTCTGAGTGTATTTCCATGTTAGTGATTTCCTTGCCTGGTTACCATTATTGAAGTTGTTATTATTATGGAAGTTATTATTATTACTAACAGTCCTATCATGGGCCCTCGAAAAAATAAATAATAGAAAAAATAAAATAAAATTTAAAAAATAGAAGTAAAAAATGCAAAAACTCAAGTTACTCTAACTGCCTTGTGCAGAAAAAAGGCATCATTTTGCTATGAAATCATTCATAAAGCTGCTGATTAAGATTGATCGATGAAAGAGTTTATCATGAAAAATAAAGCCGAAGAAAGAGAAAGGCGCTGACAGAATAATTAAGAAGCTGTCGGTGGAGAGATTTAATTAGCTTCATGGGACACGCGCCATGAGCCGGACTCGAACCCGCCCAACGGAGAACTTACACAAACAAATGTTTTACTCCCATTAGAGCGGCCATTTAGAGATATTGATAATCGTGGTTACTTTTTTCTCTGCGACTAATGTTTTTAATTATATAACCCGTCGGAAAGCCGTTCTAGTCATATAGTACAAAAACGCGCCATACAATTTAAGTTCAAACTATGACGTCGTAATTTGCACGTAATATCTTATAATATATGAAGCGTGTATGAATATGTTTAGAATTCAATGAAGAAACAAAATATAATAAATCTTTTTTTTATTATTAGCGTAACGTGATTTAAAATTGAGGAGACTATATTTGATCAATTACTTACGCATTTCAATAATTACCAAAATGTTTATTCTGGCTGGAAGAAAGTTTTGTTGAAATAAGACCGCCTTTGCATGTAATTTTTTCACATCATTTAACTTCTGTGTACATTAAAGAATATTCTATGAAACTTTTTATTTACGTTAATGTTTTTTTTGTGCAATAAAGTGTAACGAACAAACAAAGTTTTCCGTAGTCAGCAGTTCGGTTTCACTAAAATACTACAACAGACGCCGGAATCATGTTACTTAATCATATTTTCAGCACGTGGGAGGATCATAAGGATGCTGTAGGCGTATTTTGTGATTTATCAAAGACATTCAATTGTGTACACCACGAAAATCCACTCCACTCTTAAAGTTAAAACACTACGGAAATAAAGGCGCACGTTTAGATCTTTTAAGACCGTGTTTAGAAAGAAGGGTTCAAAAAGCAGAAATAAATCTTTTCTAAAAAGTATCAGGAACTATAGAACTCTGCTGCATGCGACAAGAACTCTCATTTATTTTTGATATGCTGGAAAATTATATGCTAAGTTCACTGACATGTTAAATCCTCGGGTTCTGAAGCAATTTGAGAGGAGCAGGAGAGCGGTTGGGCTGCTGAGTGGAGATGTGGACAGGTAACTTATTTTTCTACATCTGCAGTCTGTGAGTCCTTTAAATGCAAAATTATTGCGACGCCCACCTCCTACCTCTGCAGAATATGAAGTGAAAATAAATAGGGAACTCATTGACGTTGGAACTGCTAGGCTTGTTTATTTCAGTTACTTCCATTATTATGTCCTACGGTTTACTACCATGGGGCCGGGCAGCAGATATTGAGTCTACCTTCATCTTGCAGAAGAGAGTGATCCGATTTATTTACAAGCTACCTAGTAAGTAGGGATTAGCTAAGATATTTCTTCAAAGAAACTAACACCTTAACAGTTGCAAGTCAATACATTTATGAAAATATTATGTACGTTACAAAAAATATCAAAAACTTCTAAAATATTGGTAGCCATAATAATGTTAATACTAGAAATAAACATAAGTTGCTATTTTCATGATTTATTCTTGCAAAAGTTAACATATCCTTTATGGGGCCCTGTATAAGGTTCTACAACAAGAATCCTCAAGATAAATGAATCGTGTGATTTTAAAACGACACATGTCCTTTCATTACAACTTTGCAGGAAATAGAAAAAACTGTTTTATTCAAATACTAATATCTACAACAGCAATATTTTAGCATATTATATTGATTTCTGTATGAATAAACTACAATTTTTTTTTCTAATGTAAATCAATAGGTAGGTGTAAATAATTTAATAAAAAAATGGGCAAGTGTTATTTTAAAAACACATGTGACTTGTGTTGTTTTAAAATCACACGATTCAAATATCAGACTTACCTCCGACACGGTTTAATAAATGTGTTAAGCACACTCTGTGAAGAAAGCTTACTATAACAACAAGAATTATTCAGAAGACAAAGATGTCTGGTATTAAACAGTAGATTAATATTAAAGGATACTTAGAGGACGATTGTGTCTTGTGTTCAACACTTGTCAATTTTGGATGTAACCAGTTTGACTCGACTTGGTCATTCAATGTCATTTAGTGTTCCAATTTGACCTTGACAACTCTTCAACGAGGTCAATTGAAATACTAACCCGAAAACCAATTGAGCTCATTATGCGCTGCCAAATTGATAAGATAAGAAAAATAATGTTCTTTATTGTACACTAGATCACACGATATAAAAATTTGAAAATTACACAGTACAGTTGGCAGTGTTACTGCTTATTGATTAATTGATTGACTCAATACTGTGTTGTGTCAACAAGTAGCTACAGCTCTACTACGCGGTCAAATTGAAACACTAAACCAAAAAACAGGCACTCGAGTGGAGTAACCAAGTTAAGCAATTCCAGCTGATGGTTGCCCAGCAAATTTACATTTATGTACGTTAAAACCTACAGCGAGTAACACGGCACCAATTGGGTTAGCGGGGAAATAAAGTTTGCGAAAGAAAATGTTGTAAAGGCGCTCGCGTTTCCTATTGATTAATTTTCTTAGTACAAAGAATCTTATTAGTACAGGGAATATAGCAAAGTATTTAATCTTTAATATGTGTGTGACGGTGAATGCAAGTTGAATAAATCCCTTGACGAATCCCTACTACTTAACTTATAAATAAATCGGATCGCAGTTGAATATAAGTTAGGTTGTGTTTAAGAAATACTTGGTCACTAAAGTAATCAAAAGATTAGTGTTTTATGTAATAGTTTTATAAATAGTGTTTTTACTGAACTGCAAAACTGTAACTTCATTAGAAAGACAATTATTAGTTGTCCGTATCAAGATATAGATTACTAGAGAGGTCTTTTAAAATTCTTATTTCAACCTGTCGCCTTCCATAATAGGTTGAGAAACTTAGTTGTCAAATCAGGCGAAAGGATAGAAACTGTTTATTTTTACGCTACTGCCCCAACTAAAGGGCAAATCCTGGGCTCTGCCTAGCCCTCCGGGATACAGGCGTGAGTTTATGTAAGGTTGTGTTTTCAAGTTTTTTGTATATAATTATGTTCGTCCGTTTCATTGTTTCATCAAAACTTCTAAGCGCTTGACAAGAACTAATTTAAAATAAAACATATCTATAATATCCCGAGTAACACAGGGTACCCAAATTGGTAGTATTTTTTTACATTACCTTACATGAACTCACGCCTGTATCCCGGAGGGCTAGGCAGAGACCAGGGTTTGCCACTTGCCATTTTTTTAGTAATCAGTTTTTTTTTATTATTTTGAATTGTCCACTGTCATACGCCAGCAAAACTTATTTCTTAGCAAAAGACTTGTGCGAAAGATCAATTCAGAATAAAGCTGTGTCAGAGTGTGCGCGCGAGCCGGATCGATGGATGGAGCCACTTTGATCCTCTCGGCGGAATTTAATTGGTAAATTAAAATCGTCCGTCGCTAATGAAACTTTTGATCTACATAATTAGGGAATTCTCGCTACGGCCAATCTCTTCTTTGGTGCAAAATATTCATTCAGTATCTCGCTTTGTTTTTTTAGGGTTCCGTACCCAAAGGGTACTCTGCTGTCCGTCCGTCCGTCTGTCACCAGGCTGTATCTCATGAACCGTGATAGTTAGACAGTTGAAATTTACACAGGTGATGTATTTCTATTGCCGCTAAGACCAACTGGTGAAAAATTATTTAATTTGACAGATGTTTCTACCACATGGATGAAACAAAGATTTGACGACGAACTACGAGTAGCAAACTTGAAGTGGCAATGCAATAAAAACATCTATGAAAGATACTATTCATTTTACCATCATCAGAGTCTACTTTGTCGCTATATGGACATACCCCAGGCCCCTTAATCTGGTTTTGATGATATTCCTCCTATCTCATTGTTTCGCTTGTTTTATGGTACCTATAATAATATGTTTGTCTTTGAGGTGTTAAATAATAGTAGTTTACTGTCATATAATGAAGGGTATTAAAACACGAGTGTGAGTTTATGAAACGAGCGCAGCGAGTTTCATAATAGTAACGAGTGTTTTAATACCCGTGTTATATGCAGTTGCATACACTACTTTATCTTCACTAATGCAATTAATCAAACAACAAATTTATTAAATTAAATTCACGCGTACGTGTATAATCACAGTGATTTTGCCGCCATTAAAATTTAACCAATGAGAGCGCATCTACGCGCTTCAATAAAACGCGACCAACCTGATTGGCCCTGAAATCAAGTTGGTCGCGTTTTATTGATGTTATAATGAGATTTTATAGTACATATGGTGCTACATTACCGCACTAGTGCGATAATGAGCACTTTACGTGCCTATGTCGAAACTTCAAAGGGCCATATCTATATCTATCTATACTAATAATAAATCTGTAAGGGTCGGTCATGGAGTAAGTTAGTTTGTTTTCAGAGATATTGTGTTTATAGGCTCAATATATGATACTGAAACTAATTTCACGATTTTTAGAATTTTTTTCTGTATGTGTGTATGTATGTATGTATGTTCCTCCATAACTCTTAAACCAATTATCCGAATTTGATGAAATTTGGTATAAAAACATATAGACATCTGGGACACAGGATAGGCTATTTAAATTTTAGCTCCAGTTATGATAAGAAGTGGCCCCCATACAAATGCTGCTTCGTAAAAATCGAAATGTACGCGAACGGAGTCGCGGGCACAGCTAGTGTACTATAAAACGTTGTACGATACACGTGCGAATAGGTAATTTGTAACTCGTGTCGATATAAAACACTCCCTTCGGTCGTGTTTTAATTTATCGCCACTCGTTGCGAATTTCCTACTTTTTGCACTAGTATCGTAATGTACTATTATAGTACATATGGTGCTACATTACCGCACTAGTGCGATAATGAGCACTTTACGTGCCTATGTCGAAACTTCAAAGGGCCATATGTACTATAAAACGTTGTACGATACACGTGCGAATAGGTAATTCGTAACTCGTGTCGATATAAAACACTCCCTTCGGTCGTGTTTTAATTTATCGCCACTCGTTGCGAATTTCCTACTTTTCGCACTAGTATCGTAATGTACTATTACGATATCGATGTGAATATTATACCATCATGTGAAATTGCTTAAATTGAGTGTTTTGTTGTCTGCGCTATAACAGTAGTAATTATAAGTCAAGTATTGAAAACATAAGTAGAATGTTACAACATTAGTGTAGATAAATATTTTTTCAACACACCTGCTCGTAAAGTAGGTCTTATTACAGCGTATTTACACTGATAATGCAGAATATTACCCATGCCGTGCCTTTTACATTACATTATCGCACTAGTGCCTTTTCATTACATATCTTTTTAAATATTAGCAAGAAGTATTAATGTTTCGAAAACAGCTAAGTAGTTATTTGCGTAAATATAAAATTAAATTCAAAATGTGATAAATAATTAAAGAATTTCATGAAACTGCTTGTTAGCTTGTTGGTATTTATATTTTGACGGTGTATTTTTACCTATAAATACCCAATTTCAAAATTTATAAATATGTGGCTGATTAGCTACTTTGCCGGTGCCCTTATCTCAGACTTGCGCGCGCATGCAGCGCTGAGCGCGCGAAAATAGTATATTTCATTACAAGTGCGGAAAGGCTGTCATTGCAAAGAGTTCCGACAAATGTCTACCCGAGCCGAGGCGCAGCCGAAGGCGAGGGTTGACAGTCGGAACAAGTTGCAATGACGGTTCCGCACGTGTACTGAACGACTATTTTTAATACAGTTGCGAAAAAATGAAAAACTATTTGCTTTTTTCTCTTCTCTCCATGCAGTATTCGTCGTATGTAGATATGTAGCGACTTTTTGACTTTTCCGGTAAAATGTTCTCCGAAGCATTTTGTGCAAATTATACTGCGATCCGATGGTGTTAATTCAAAAAACTAGGGTCGAAATTACTCATCTTGTGCAACAAACAACTAAACTCGCAAAGAAAATTTCTGAAAAATGGCGCCAACCGTAGAATATGAGCAGAGTTTTTTTTTTATTTCACCCATTCTGGTAGGCAAAGGGAACTATGCCCATACAGCCAAGTCTTCAGTAGAAGTTTTTAATTGATATGAAATGAAAATGAAATTTAATGAGATGAATAGGTAAATTAAATGAAACCTAACCAAACTCATTCAATCAAATAATTAAATCTGATATTGAAACAAATTAGTAGCTTCTTTTTAGAAATATACGTATTTGCATGAATCATAAAAACTTCTATGATTTTTTTTAGTAAAAACTTCATGGTTGGTTATTCTTTTTAATAGACATTATTTTGACAGTTGGGAAAGAGAACGCACGAGTGCGGGAAAGGTAAAAAAAAAGCACGAGTGTGTAATAGCCCACATCCCGAACGCTATACGTCCCTGCAATACGCCACTTTTTGAGCAACTGTATTAAAAAATAAAATTACGGCCGCCATCTTTTAAATGGGTTTCTGTTTGTTAAGTTTATTCACAGTATTGCATTTCGTTAGTGTTGTTTTTTTATTTACTTTTCCTCGCAAGTGTGTTGAAAAACGTCGTATGAAACACGTGAGCATTGGTCATTACACTTCTCGTCCCCATTAAGCCTTCGCCTTCGGCTCAGGCTTAAAAACCGACTCGAGTGTATATACCACACTTGTATCATAATGTACTATTTTTTCCTTCTTTCTTTTTTTTTTGGTTTTTGAACAAGTTTCCTGCAGAGTTGCATTAACAAAGTCTAGAGCCTGAAGTAGGTTGCAGTGACACTTGGCCGAGGACAAAAAGCAGTGGCGTGCCTTGGGAGGCCGACGTGAACAAATGTGAGCCGATCGATTGGCTTGTGATTCAAAACGAAACGAGCTAAACCTAGTAACTTCTTTTGAAATAAGAGGTTGCCGTACTCAATTGTGTCAGAACCTTACCAATATTTATTTTTCAATCGACTCTTCGGTGATTTCATGTCTACCTATGTCTATTGTTCCCCTAAAGGAAGAGATAAAAACTACCGAAAAGTCGTCCTTATATTTCATCCGCAGGCTTCCACCATCAGCAGCGCGATCTGAATCGGGAAACGACGCTTGTGGAGTTAATGGCAGAAGAAGCGCCGGATTATGCGGCGAATGAATAAACTTATCTGACTGCAGTCTTATGTACAGAAGTCTTGTCTGAAGGACGTTTATTTATTTTTATTTTATCAATCAACCTGTATTTGTCCACTGCAGGACATAGGCCTCCCCCGAGGCACGCCACTTCTTTCTATCCTCCGTCCTCCTCAACCAGCCGCTGGTTACCACAAGAAACAAGAAAACTTCGTTTACTGGGTGAACACAGCGACGTGGCTTTGGTTTTGGCAATGAGGTTGAGATGTTCACTAGATCCTTAAAATATTAGCATATTATGCTGGTTGTAATATCCAAACGATTATAATCTAACAATTATTAGTAGTAACGTAATTACAATTGTTAAGAAAGTTAACGAAAAATAAGGTTTTTTTATTTTTATTTTGTAATGATTTAGTATTCTTTACATCATTTTTATTTCGTCATTGACGAATCTATACCTGCAAATGTATACCAAACGGTGTCTGTTTTCGACAACTAACATAGAAACAGCGGTTAGTTGATCAAAAAAAAGGTTCAAAAGAGCTTCTGTATATTTCTACCGTTTGAAGGAGGGCAAAGTATAAAAAAGCTAGGAAGAGGCGCGACGGCCGTAAATCTTCGGCGCGGCACTGGCGCCAGCGCCTGCTTGTTTCCGTGTCGTGTTCGTGTCGGGAGCAACCCTATCCGATCTTGGCTGATAAATATCCTTGTCAGCCTACCTGTCTTCCGCTGAAAGACCTACTGTATCCACCACTACTTAGTAAATGGGCAAGGTGCCTGTTTATTACTTTTAGGGTTCCATACATGAAAAGGAAAAAAGGCGGAATCCTTATAGGATCTGTTGTCCGTCCGTACGTCCGTCCGTCTGTCTGTCTGTCAGTGTGTCTGTCTGTCTGTCAGTCTGTCTATCTGTCTGTCTGTCTGTCTGTCTGTCTGTCTGTCAGCGGAGAGGAATAATAAGGAGCCGCATAAGCACCTAATGCTGGAATAGAAGAGGTTTAGGTTTTTTAGGATAATAAGCCCATACTCTCTCTCTGAAAGCGGGACGTATATGGGCTACTTAAAAAATTTAAAAATACGCTATGCCCGCGGCTTCACACGCATGGAATTATGTTTCTGATTGTTAGTTGACGTGAAAAAAATAAATAACATAATTAGTTTTTTTCCTGCTCTTTGTTTGAACGCAGAGCCATGGGAACCAGGCAAAGATATCCCAAACATGGAAACACACTCAGACTGAGGCCACTTGTACAACTAAAGTACAACGGCCTCCAGTGGAAATTGAACACCCGACCTCTGTTTTGGTATGTTAACCGCTAGACTGGTTTATATTACTCCTACAAGTGCCCGCGAGCACTCAGAAGGAGGCTTAGGCAACATAACGTTTTATACCGACAGGAAATTATGTATACAGCGGGCAGCAAAGCTGTGCTATCAGTTAGCAGACCATTTAGTTAACTCACTAGGGAGGAATTAGCGGGGTTACCGAGGATTCGGACGTTTCACGGGGTCTTATGGCTGTCGGTTTTGTGGCGACTTTTCCTGTTTGATGTTATCGGCTTGGACAGGGTTAGTGGTTTTAAAAGATGTGCTCTTGACAGTCATTACAAAGCTAAATTTTTTTAAGATTTTATTCAATCGTGATTCATATGTATATAAATGCCAAGTTTTAGTTTTCCAGCACTAATATTGTAATAGCTAAGCCGCGAACAGATAGAAGACGGACATGGCGAAACTATAAGGATTCCTTGTTGACTACGGAACCCTAAAAAGAGGGTGTTTTCTTCAGATCACTCGACAGAAATTAAAACTCATAATGATGACGTAATTTGAAAAAAGTGTTTACATTATGGACGTCTTTAGTGAATCTGAACATTGTTATATTTTTACGGACATACATTATCTTATCGAATATATATTGGCCAGCCAGTGTAAGAATTCCCGTTTCTTCGAAACGCTCCCTTAGAGATTCCCTACTACTTCAGTTGTAAATAGCTCTGACTGCTCTTACTGCACTTTTTCGCAAAATAAGTATATCTGTTGCCCGTCCCCATAATAACAAACTATATGACATTATACTATGAAAATAACTAAAATAGACCAGCCTCGCAGTCGACGACTGTCTGTAAGTTGCCTTATTTTTCTAACTAAATTCAGCTGATGATAATTGATCAATACCGCTATTATAAACAAAACGTCAAAATCGCGAAAAAAAATTCAGCTGTTCCGTATTAAGATGGAACGATTCCTATACAAATGATTATTTCCAAATATGTTAAAAATACATTATTATACACTGGAATTATGTCTGTCTGCATTAATACAGTTTCTTAAAAAACTTTTCTTAATACAAACATTATCGATCTTATTAAACTACAGTTTTATTCAAGGAAATATGTATTGGCGCAAATAAAAATCTTAATTAACGCAGACAGACAAATTTCCAGTGTATAATTGTAATCTTTTTAACAAATTTGGAAATAATCTTTGTACGGGAATCGTCCCACCTTAAAGATACCACTGACGCCATTAAAATATATCTAACTTTTCTTAAAGTAAATGTTTACGGTACGTTCGAAAGTAGTGATAAATTGATTGGTTACTTTTTTAAATTTATGGGTATTTTTTTAGCCTCTAGTTGTATTAAACAACTGTTCTCTATGTATACAAACACTGCATACGATATACCTATAATTGAAGTCCAGACTCACTAATTTGTAGTTTTTTTTTTGGGAGTTGCATGCGATATTTTAAAATCAAAACGCTTTGTGGTCTGTCTTAAGATAAGATAAAAATTATTTATTGCCTCATCAGAAAAAAAACTTAAAGTAAAGGCTTAACAAGTGATGACACAAAATAAGGCATAAGGTCTTCGTTGTCTTCGTTGAATTCCTGAAATTTGTAATAAGTTACTTAAGAAAACTTACAACGAAGCACGCGTATTGGAATAATCTCAGAACAACGTATACAATGTTGAGTCAATATCTTGTTTAGCATAAGTTTGAGTGACGCCTTGAAATGAATATAAAAGAAGTGTTCATCCGGCCGCCAATCGACATCGGAGAAGCCTCCTGGGGCTTGTCTTTGTGGCGCGCCCGCAACACAATTACTGGCGCGAGTGTAGCGCGAGGTAAGCCCTGCCCGCATCATACACGTCGGCAAAAGTACTACTTGAGTAAGATATGCTTAGCTATATTCATGTGAACACGAAAAAATACAACAATAAATCATTTATTTATTTAATAATTAATATTAATAATTAAATAAATAAACAAACAAAAAGTATTTTTATTATTGTACACATCACGTGAACAATTCTAAAAACACAAAGCACAATAGCAAGAAGATAATCAGACGATGAGGTACAATAGAGTTGTTTGGCAACTTCCAGACAACACTATGATAAAACGTTGCTGAAAGAAAAGCGAGGCGGCGCAAATATGGATAAACTAGCTGAGAAAAACAGCCACGTGCGTGTCAGGCCACGCGCAGTGGAGTGTTTCATAGAAGGAGAGGTTTTTACCAGCTTTAAAGAACTAACAACTTCATAGAAGTAATTTTCAATGGACATGTTATAACTTGGTCATTTATTACTCATTAACTTGTAAAGCCTACTTAGCCGTAATAGTTTTTCTTTTAAGTTCATTATATGTGGTACTGCCCTGAAACTTTTCACGTTTCTACAATCAACCGTTTAGCCGGGAGAGGAAGGGAGACGCCCTACTATGGTGTGGCAACTTTGACACACCACAGGATGCACTCTGGAGCTCTGACTTTGTCTTGTATTATGTTGTATTAATGTGACTTGTTTTTCCTTTGTACTTGTTTATATTATTTGTTATGCCTTTTTTTCTTGTGTGTTAATTTGTCCCAATAAATATCTTTATTCTTTCTTTCCATCCTGACTAAAATTTGCGCTTTAAACTTAATATTTCACAAACGGAAAAATGGCTTTCCTACACTTACAATATTATTAAACGACCAATTCAACGATATGGTGTAGGCGAGAAAATAAAATTGCATCCCTAATTTTTTTCAATATACTAATCTACCGTTTTGTCCGCGTAATAAATATGCATACACTTACTTGTAACTTTGTCAAAACAGTCCGTCCAGATATTAAATTCAGTAACAAGTTGTTATTCATATTTGTGTTTAGCCTGGGCGTGAACAAACTCGGTTCTTCATGGATAACTTTACTAGCGCATAGGGGTGCGCTGTGGAGAGTTTGGCTGCATGAGCTTGGCGATTCAATGTCGACAGGTCAATGGTCGAGCTGAAGTGGAATAAGATGACAATAGAAGTGTTTCAAGTTAATGGTAAATGCTTATAGAATCTAACCCTCTGACTGCGATTATTTTGTCCGCAAGTTGTTTCGAAAGAAAAAGGCGTCGTCAGCAGACAATCCGTTCCTTCCTGCAACAATCGGCCATTGTCGGGAATTGATTTATCGAATTACTATTGAACGTCAAAGCCGCGTGCTCCGGGGTTTGCCAAAGCCACACTACTGGGTACAGAAGGTATAAAACTCCAGCGCAGTTCGGCTAGTCTGTCAATGTAGAAATGTCTAGGTGTACTTCCATGTTTGGGATGTCCTTGCCTGGTTACCACAGCACAGGGTATCCTAGTTTGGGACCAGGACAAGTGATTGAGTTGTATGAAAATTATTTATTTCTTATTAAAACTAGTGGAATGACATACTGGTTATTTAAGTGTTAAAATGCAAACGTGATGATACTCGTATGAAATAAAAAAACTGTAAGAAAATTACCTTACCATTGAGTTGAACTTTGCGTTGGCCTGTAAATGGGTGTCATTTGCTCAGTGACAGGTGGCTTTGACGATGAAAATATATAAGTAAATATCATAAAACGTAATTTTCTAGGACTTTTAATCGCATTGTTTATTTATTTCATGCAAGTAACACCTTTCTAGTTTTACTTTTGCATTATATTCCCATTTTCATAGGGTTTTTACCATCATTGGCATTCTTGAAGTGAATGAACTGCATATGTTATGTACTTTTCTGCACTGCACATCTTGAAATAAATGCATTTTTTTAATCATTTAGTTGATTTCCGTCCATATTTTTGATAGCCCATGTGTATTTTCTTCTGGTAGAAGAAGTGTATTTTATGAAAAACCTGGCTCATGGACCTATTTGACTGTATTCGACTGGCGTTCTACCAGTTCTTTCGTTGAGCACCGGGTCCCTTGAGACCCCGGCTCAACAATGCGGGGAAAAATTGAACCCTTCGGTGAAATCTCCATGCGTGCCCCCCCTCGCCCCTCCGAGGAATTGCAAAACCACTTGGAAAATTCAACGCGGGTGAAAGAAACGACCCACAAGGGTTAGTATTATTATTATTATTATTGTCCCGTGAGTAGGCAGTTTGGGACGTTGACGATATTGTCAAAAGAAAGTTAATCGACCCGAAGAAATGGATAGCTCCGCTCCATGTATGCTAAATTGAAAGTGAAGAAGACAAGAAGTCAGAACAACATTTTTCACATGACTCGATTCATTTCCAATGTGCTCTATAGTCGTGTGAAGCACGAAATCGTTGATTTTTTTTGTACGGGCTAGTAGTTAAGTGCAAATAATGAATCCATGCAAAACTATAAAAAAAAACAAAAGATATTCGGAATTCCTGCGCGTGCTTTAAAGTCTCTAAAGTCAATGATTCATTACCGCTCAGGCCTAGGCTAGGGCTCCGCCCCGCCGCGTGCCCAAGTCGCGCCGCGGGCAGCGCATCGTTAGCGCCCACTACGTAGTCGAGCGGAACGGGGGTGAATTGGTGATTGCTTTTCTCCTTGCAGAAAAATCACAAGAGAAAAGATTAATTTCATTTTTCCATTATTTCAATCTAAAAATGTAATATTGTGGCAAGTGGCAAGGCCAGGTGTATCCCTCCGGCACACAGGCGTGAGTCCATGTAAGGTTATGTACAAATATAGACCTCAATTGCATGACGAATTAATCACAAGCCAAGCCTCACTCTTTATAATCTGTTGTGGAGAAGAAGGTTTCAAAGAAATTCAGCTCTGGTCGACATTGGTAACGAAATTGCGATGCGCATTAGATAATTCGTACAAAGCATAGTGCCAGCAGCTCATAAACGTCTCACTGCAGGACAACAGGCGTTCTTTCAGAGAGAGTGTGTGTGCTTAATTACTACGCGTGCCCACCGCGATTTGCCGATTTCAAGTGCTAAGATATGAGAATATATTAGATTCCAGGTGTCCTCGCGGATATTTCCTTTGTTGCATAGTTTCCCGTAAAGTAACAGGATAGAACACGTATATAAGACGTCGACCGTACATGGCAAACCGAAGGTACCTATAGCTTCACCCCGCGCGGTCCCAACTCCCGACGATACGATGGAAAACAGAAATATGCGTCTCAAACTCTTTGTGTATCGATTTCAGTTTAAAATCGGTTCGAAGGGGTTCGTCTAAGCGGACAGGATATTGTTAGGGATTGTAGCCTCAGGGTTTCCTTTTGTTTTCACAAAAGTGGTTGGAAATGTTATTCTACAAATCTTATCCTAATACTAAACGGGGCCCCTTTGCTGAGGGATTGGGTTGCCCTCAACTTGCGACTGCGGGAATGAATTGAGAGCGTCATTTGAATTAAAAACTTTTTATTACCTTCCTAAGGATTTTATTATAGACTAGCTTTACCTGTGATTCGTTTGCAGTCAACCACTCACGATAAAATTAAGTAGACAGAATTTTTTACTTAATTTCATCGTTATTTGTTAAGCTATTAATGCGTTATTCCGTAACCAATATCTAAATGTACAAACTTTGTTGTATACTTTATAGCACTTATCAAAATAATTAATTAAGGCATAACCCACTTTACATAAGTCTAAAGCATAGTCTGCATCTCAGAGAAGTAGGTCGAGACCCGAGTTTGCCACTTGCCACGATCCGCATCGAGAAATCTGATCGTACGAAACATCCCGAAATGTAAATGCGAGAACTTGTGGTCAATATCGCCTGTTCCAGCCAGATCGATAGGAACAGACTGACAAGTCAGCAGTTCCGGGACGGGCGGATCGCTCGGCTGATTGAAAATTACACTCCGTCAGCTTACTACCGGGTTAACCCTAAAGTGTCAAATTCCAGACACAAGTCAATTGGAGTGTGTGTTTTGCGACAACTTTTATGCAACAACATGCACGTACGATAGGTTTAGGGTAATTTTTATTCTTGTCCATTTAAGACATCCGATGCTCAAAGGACTGCGTCAATTATGAGTAAGATTTAGAGAAAAAGGTGTGTTTGCAGAAGAAGGTAGTCGTTACTTAGAAGCGTCAAGGAACGGAAGGATGTAGCCAGTATTGAAGACTTCATTTGCCTGGTAAGAAATTAAGTAGAATATGGAGAGCTAATGAGCCATCTTCATTAGTGGAGAGGCACAGGAAGACGAAGAACACTGCCTCGTTGGTCTAGCCGTTAAGGCGCTTAGCTACCAAAACAGAGGTCGTGGGTTCGATTCCCACTGGGAGCCGCCGTACATTTGTACAAATGGCCTCAGTCTCTGTGTATTTCTATGTTTGTGACGTCCTTGTCTGGTTACCATAGCACAGGGTATCCTGGTTTGGGACCAGGTCAAGTGATTGTATTGTGTGGAAGTTATTATTTTTATTATATATTACTAAGATAGTAATGATAGTTCAATCCATCAGCACACATTCATTTCTGTTGGCCATAGGCCTTCCCCAAGGCACGCCACCCTTTCGGTCCTCGAGCATTCTCCACTACCAACCTGTACCAGATCATTATTCCAGTGACATAGCGGATGCCCGATGCCAAAATAATGATTTATAAGGGCTTTAAGTAAAGGTGTTTTTTTTTGCAAAAGAACATTATTGCCATCAACAAAAAAAAATTAAAGTACAGCTGGAGCTGACTTACTTTGATAAACAAATCGCTATTATCACTTCACACTAAGGAACACGGTTTGGAGTAAAAATTTCCACAAAGTTTTTGCACTGTCCCCAAAATTTGCCAAAATACTTCCAGACCAGATATAGGCAGATACTATCTTTATTATTTAGAGCAGGTGCTCAATTTTTTGTTTTCCCAGTTTTTTTTCATAACGGGCAAGGAATGGACGTATTTTTTCCATGGAGACAATTCCATTTATAGAATGAGAGAGTGCCAAGGGGAACTTGCAACAAAATTTCTTTGTTTTCTACCACTAGCTGTGGTCGAACTCGCGACCACAGCTAGTGGTAGAAAACAAAGTCCACAGGATCGCTGCCCCCTTCTCACAGCGGTAGCCACTGCCAAGTCACACCATCACGCCCCGTCCGGTGCTTAGAGAGGACACAAGTGTGTTTGCACTGCCGGTACATCCGCCAAGTAGATTGTGCGATGTCGTCTGCATAACAAGTCAGGTGAAGGACTAACTGTCTGTTTTTCATGTACTAACATTCTGTCAATCTACCGTTACCGTGGACAACGTGTGAACAAAAATCAGCAACAATGTACATGACAACTGTCAGATCTTGTACATACATAAATAAACTCAGACCTGTATCCCGGAGGGGTAGGCATAGGCCAGAGTTTCACACCTGCCACGATCTCGAAACACGATTACGAAACAGGCTGACGTGCGCTACTTCTTAAATGTTTCCTGAACCGCCACTTCTGTGAAGAATTTTACGAAGATATCACTGAGGCCTATATTGAATGTTTTTGCTTGACATAAACTGCGATTGAGGAGAATGTGCGATGCGTAGTAACGGTTCTTGTGAACATCTCACGAAAAAATTCCGATAGAAAAACACGTGAATGGATGAGAGAGAACTATTGGCCTCGTTGTTCGGATGTGCCCTTAAATCCACTAACGGTGCTTATACACCGCGGGCGGCATGTTGCTAACGAACAGTGCCAGCTGCAGCCGTCAACGTGTGTCGACCCTAAATGTGTAGTGCCTAGTGTTTGAATTTTATCTTAAAGG
The DNA here is from genome assembly GCA_963969515.1 of Yponomeuta evonymella. Taxonomy (NCBI): domain Eukaryota; kingdom Metazoa; phylum Arthropoda; class Insecta; order Lepidoptera; family Yponomeutidae; genus Yponomeuta; species Yponomeuta evonymella. The sequence goes on from OZ018361.1 coordinate 18,400,075, forward strand.
AATAAAGTTTAGTTTAAGGATAGTATAAGGATTGAAATGCTGTCACGGGTTAGTACAAAGCCAGCATGGCCAGTCGGCTGATTTAAAATGAGCAAGTATGTTTGTCGGCCACACGAGAGCATTCATTGGCTATTCAGCTGCGTGCGACGGTCTGCGTTTTAATGTACTGTCGACATCTGATTAATGTTAGCATGTTCGTTGCAAAGTCGGCCGTAACGTCACTAAAGAGAATACTCGCATATAAAGGTTAATGCGATGTTGACTGTACACAGAACGCCGTTGTCTCTTGGTTTTATGCTGATTGTGACAAGAACCAGTATATGAGGTAGCTGGCTCGAACCCTTATGTTATGCGTGAAAAGAGAGTATTTTCCCATGTCGCCAATTATTGTCCTAAGTCTAATACAGACTGGAAAAACTAATACAAAAACGCCAATAGTGACACATGACTATTGGCGTTTTTGAACGAACATTGCCTCTACGCTCTTGCCTCTGAAAAATCTGGCAAAACCTTAAAAGGGCATTCTTAATGGTTGGGCATTTTAGAAGCGAGTTAAGTAGATTGACACTTTAATTATTGCTCGTCACTATTCAAAGCGTCTAACATAAATAAAGTGTTAACAAATACAAAACAATCTTATTTATAAAAACACTATTCCTCAAAATACTCTTCTAATGCAGTTTAAATTGTCTGTGGTAAAAGAACTAGGTATTTAAATTATATTTTAGAAGTGTTTCAGAAGTATTTCAGAAGAGGAATTGAGTTTTTATAAATAACACTGATAATGTTTAGTTTTACCACTAAGCATAGTATTAACTTAAGACACAGAAAAGGTACATATATAAACTCACGCCTGTATCCCAGAGGGGTAGGCAGTGTGATCCTGACAGATCTTTTTTACATAAGCAGCCTATATACGTCCCACTGTAGGGCACAGGCCTTCTCTCAGGGAGAGCGGTAGTAGCCTAGTAGGTAGAACATTGGACTCGGAAGCGAGAGACGCAGGTTCGATTCCCAGTGCGGACATGTATCTACGAATTTGTTTTCTAAGACAATTTTTGCTTCATCGAAATTCATTAGTTGTTGCCTGCACACACGACGGCTACAGAAAAGCTATAGGGATAATATAGACAAAACATAAGGCCGCATACACAACTTACAACCGTTAATCAGACCGTGAACGGAGAAAATACTCACGAGGAAAAAACCTATCACCATTATCCGGGCACCGACGGCATCTTACAAGTCAGATAAACGCAAAGAGGTGCTCCAACTACACACAAGTCTTTCGTTCGAGAACTCGCCGCAAATTGATCGCGAACAAAACAAATAAACAAGCAACCACTCGGCCGACAGACGAACTGAACAAAAGTTTTCCACATACCTGCCTTCAGGAGCGGGCGCGGGGCTGCGGCTCGGGGAAGGGGGGATGCCAGCATACTGACAGCCGGAAAAGTACATACGTAAAACTAGATAAACTCACGCTCGGGTCCTGCAAAGATATGCAAAGACAACGTCAGCTCTTTCGGTTGAGTTTCAAGATTTTCCGTAGTGGCCTTTCTTATCGAAAAGTAGCCAGTCTGTCTCCTAACATAAGGTTTCGTCACGGGACTAGTGATATAACTCGTAAAGTGTTGCATGCTTTGTAAATAGTTAAACATAAACATAACCATTTACATACAGGCACATACATTGCTTCTGGCCCCACACTAAGATACCCTGTGTCGTGGGAACCAGAAACAACGACATCACAAACATGTGAACATCCAAGACCTGGGTTTTTTTTTGTCCCCAGCCGGGATGCGAACCCGGGACCTGTCGCATGGTATGCAGATGCACTACCGCTGCGCCACGAGGTCGTCAGTTCCTCCGCAGTTCCTCTCACAAACAAGCTATTAACACTAAACCTAACGTAAACATGCGCCATGTAGTCGACCACTACTTCATAGGCTCTATCTAGCTGGCGTGGTGACTAATGTTCAACAGCTCTTTTAAACTTTTTCATCTTTATTTTAGAAAAATCTCTGCTCGATTATATATTTTTATTACATTTTTATATAGTTACAATTGCGCATAATTGTGACTTGCATAGAAACGCACACACACACATACACACACACACACACGCCCACGCTCACGCTCATACCCACGCGCATGCGCGCACGCACGCACGCACACACGCACACACACATTTGTCTAAAAGACAGCATACTGGTCAACAATGATGACCGGATGACCGACCGGTCACCTAAAATAAAAACTTTACGTTTGAACAAATTAGGAGTCTTTAGTTTTGTCTATTTGAATAGTATCGCTAGAAACTGACAGCTCGTAGGATCTCAGTTGATGACGCATTTCCGTGCATGACGTACTTCCGGTTTCGTAGACTGATTAAATTTTTTCACTCTAAAAATTAATTAAAGCAGCCAAATTGCAATATTCAGCCCGGCTCTCAAAATTACCTATTTACTCAAACAAAATAAAATAAAAACAAAACTTAATTTTGTTAGGACAACGTCCATTCTTTTCAGTCCAATCACATTTATTGCCGATTGTAATGGAAGCTATAAAATTATCTCATCAATGGCAAATTAATAACCGAGTTAATTACTAACATAATTTGCAAAACGTCCTCGGAGTGCACAGCTGGAGGGTAGCAAGAGTAATTATTACAGCGAATGAATTAGTCAATCTCCCATCGGTCGGTTCAATCAACGCGCAATTTGCACAATGTATTAAAATATTCCGATTGTAATTGCGACTTCAGTTTCGAAATGTTTCATTTTCGATAAGTGCCTAAAGGAAAAAGGCACTAAAGTGCAGGCTCGCAGAGATCGATTAAAATTATTGTGCATCGAAAATAAAGTTCCGTTTCCTCATACTAAATATACTATGTAGAATTGAGACGACAATTATTTAGAGGTGGAAGCTAGCTTTTTAGGGTTCCGTACCCAAAGGGTAAGCGACCCTATTACTAAGACTCCGCTGTCCGTCCGTGCGACCGTCTGTCTGTCTGTCACCAGGCTGTATCTTATGAACCGTGAAAGTTAGACGCTTGAAATTTTCACAGATTTTGTATTTCTGTTGCCGCTATAACAACAAATACTAAAAATAGAATAAAATTAATATTTAAGGGGGGCTCCCATATAACCAACGTGATTTTTTTGTCGTTTTTTGCTTGATATTAATAACGGCATCAGGTAGACGCTTGAGATGTTCAAATGTTGTATAGATAATGGTACAGAACCCTTCGTGCGCGAGTCCGACTCGCAGTTGGCCGGTTTTCTAACTATGACCAGTAAAAGCCATAAAGCAGATTCCTCCTCTAAACGAAGAACATTTCACTCATTAACAGAAAGTATTTTACCTCGGCGAAGCTCTCACCCAATTAGGAGGACGTTTCAATTGACGCTATTTCTTACAGCTACGTGACTATGTGTGTGTGTGTGGGTCCGGAAACCATTAGAGCGGTGCTTTGGGCCGGTGGTCCGGTGGTCCGGTGGTCCGGCGGTGGTCAGATGCTATGACGAGAAACGCTGAAGGTCTGATTCTACCAAAGACTACTCGCGACTTATAAAATTAATAGAACGTGTATTGGAAGTAAAAATTTAAAATGATGGAAATTTTACCGATTGGTCGTTTCGTTTATAAAATCCATAGATTACGCCTACTGACTGACATCTTATAGTTTTTCTGTACAAATTCGGTTTCGACTATTAAATTTCGGTGTGCTCACATTAATGGATTAAATATACGAAACGAATAAAGGCAATCGTTTTCAGTTATTCGTTTATACTTTTAAAGAGTTCACGACAGGTACAGCACGGTATGATCATTGGTATTTTAATTTAAACTGCAATCTGCATCGAACAAGATTGCATTTAAATTTCTTAGTACTCTACCGGCTGAAACTAGCCCATAAAAATCATGTCGTCTAGCTCAGCTCGTTGTTAAGAGGCTTATGTATTTTAAATTGCTTCGTTGATAACACATATACCGAACTTCATACAAGCAGTGTTTAGCGTTTCCTTCGATTTAGTTCGCTATACTCGGCTTGTAAGTAAGTCGTTAGTTGCGCGGGCGACAATCGGGCGCAGTCGCGTCACGTGCGCCCGCTTCCGCCGCCGCCCGTGACCTGCGGAACTCCGCGCTAATTTTACAATTCAACCCCGCACTTATAGAAATGAAAATCTGAAAATGCCCCGACGATCGTCGGGGAACATTTCTCGGTCGACGTATTTCTCTCGAGGTGGAATTCTGTGAAATGTGCGGGCCTTTTCTTTGGGGATTCCGACCGAGTTTGAACGGTCGGAATCTTCGTACGAAAATTATATCTTTTTGTAAGCTCAGATGTGATTTTCGGTCATATTTTTTTTTCCTAGCGAAGGGCGGGATAAAATGTTCCCAAAGAAGACGTGCGCACACGCAACGACAAATGAATGTTGATAAAGCAAAAGAGATTTGTCATGATATTGGCAAGTGGTAAACCCTGGTCTCTGCCTGCCTCTCCGGGATACGGGCATGAATTTATATGTCTTTCTTTTCTGATAAATAACAATTCACACAGTGAGCAAATTCAGCGCACTATAGCGTCCTCTGCCCTTTACAAAAAGCAGAGCAAAGTGCTCACAAAAGCTCATACCGTGTGCATAAATTGTGATCTCAAAAAACCCCGTTAGTGTAGGCAGGCTCGGAAGCAACGGCTTTTGTTTAGGCAAGCTCATTACTGCCGAGCGTCATATTCCTTTGTGCCATTCTATTTATTACACCCGCGGCCACGAAACCGCCGAACCACCAAAATAGTGACTTTTGGGTATACTTCTGAAAATATTCTTGGACGTAATTACCAAGACATATGGTTTTAAATAGCGTTTTGCCTCCTTGTTTGAAAAATAAAGCCACCATACTTTTGTTCCATGCCTGTGGACATCTCCCTGTGAAGAGAACGGAATTGAAGAGCTTTAGGAGGTGATTTAGAATAGAATAGAACAGAAAATGTTTATTTGTCTTCAACGTAGTAAGGCACAATAATCACTTATTCTATAAAACAATAATGAAAATTTATTGAGTAATTTATTTAACAGCATGTTAATTAGGTGTGAAGACAAAAAGATCTGTACCTGGGGCTCCTCCAGCTTTCGAAAAGCTCTGTAGTGATTCCGTCCTCACCTGGGGCTTTTCCATTTTTGAGCTGTTTAAGGGCCATTACGGTCTTCTGTGAAGTGGGTTAAGGTGGCTCTACAATCCTCAATATTGGGCTCGTCGAGATGGACGATTGGCGGCTGGTTACAGATATTTTTTTTTATTACCACTGGCTATTACTATCACTGTATATGTGGTCGCCACAATTATGGCAGACGTTGCTCATTTAGAAAACACTTCCTTAATTGCTCGTAATGTTTAAGAAAATCAAAACATCAATACATAGATGCCTCGACTGCCTCGTTTGGCTAGCCGTTAAGGCGCTTAGCTACCAAGACAGAGGTGTGGGTTCGATTTCCACTGGGGGCCGCCCGTTTGTACAAATGGCTTCAGTCTGGGTGTATTTTCATATTTGTGACAATAGCACAGTGTATCCTAGTTTAGGACCAGGAAAAGTGATTATGTTGTGTGCAAGTTATTATATTATTATTATATATAGTATATAGATAACCATTTATTCCAAGAACGTGTCGATTTAATTTAATTGCATCTTCAAGTCTACGCGTACATAAGGCATAGGTTTCGAACCTTCTATACGTCAATGAAATAAAAAAACCGGCCAAGTGCGAGTTGGACTCGCGCACAAAATTTTCTATACCATTATATATACAACATTAGACTAAAATCAAATTTGAGAACTATCTATAGAAACCAACAAGAAGCGTTTAACATTTACATTTAACGACATGACATCGGCGCTGTGAAGGTTACACAGATAGCCGCTAGATGGCGAGCGCTGTCTTTAGACAACGTTTGTTATATGGAAGCCCCCCTTAAATATTTATTTTATTCTGTTTTTAGTGTTTTTTATTAAAGTGGCAACAGAAATACATCATCATCATTTCAACTGCCTAGCTATCACGGTTCGTGAGATACAGCCTGGTGACAGAGAGACAGACGGAGAGTGGAGTCTTAGTAATAGGGTTCCGTTTGGCACTCTCCGGGTACGGAACTCTAAAAACATGTCACAAAACCCGACCGAGCACGAAGGGGTCTGTGGGTTACCTTCACGGGCTGGATAGATGATCATAGTACCGACCTGACCGTTAATGAACTTACTTTAAATTGTATAATTCACTTACAAAATGGAGGCCCTCCTTGGAGTAACTAGTCAACTTTTTTTGACGTAGCCTATATACGTCCTGCTGCAGGGCACAGGCCTTCGGAGAGAGTATGGACATAATAAGCACGCGTTTCCACCGCGGATTATGTAAACACCTCAAACACTTAGGTTTTGTACTAGTCAACTAACTAAACAAAGTTATAATGTTTCATAACAGAGTATAGCACTATATTTTATAAAATTTAACTTGAAATAAATCGGTCTTGGTAGGTGGCATGCCTTAATCCTCTGCGTGTGGGTGCTGTGTACGAAATTACTTTCCGCTTGTCTTCTTTGGGCGTGGCCGCGCCTGTCTCCGGCAGGATCAAAGGTTTCCTGGCAATTTGTGCGCTTACTCTACTTATTACGTTTGTTCTCGAAAGAAGGCGCATTTTTATGAGATTGAAATAACTGTGGACGCTGCCCCCGCGCAATAGAACCTCCGAGGTAGAAGGATTGATCAATAAACTCGTAAAGTTAAAAAATCTAAATTATTTACTTACATAACTAATCAAACAAACAGTGGTTAGGTCTCTTCATTTAAGTTTAAAACCCTGTATTGAGAGAGGCCCGCTTTTTCTACAAGTTCAAAATTTACATTTTTATAGTTGCACTATGTAAAAAAACATAGAAAAGTATCTACCCAAGACAGACAATAAAGGGCTCGGTATATTGATTTAGGGCTCTGTTTACGAAATATTAAGCTTTACAGCGCAATTTTGTGACGGGCCTTCTGTTATGCTATCCTCTCGTTTTTTACAATTCTTTGAGATCATTTACGTTTACTGTAACAAACGAAAGTGGCTCAAACTTATAATATTGTTTTATACAATATATTAGTTTTAGACCGGATTTTTCAATAGTCAGATAAAACTTAACTGGAGAATAAATCTGGTGTTGTCACTGTCTTGTCGTATGAATTAGACAGGGATAGCATGCAATTTATTCTCCAGTTACGTCTTATCTGACAATTGAAAAATTGGCCCTTAGGCGAACAAAAGTAGAAAAAACGCAATTCATCCGGTATTAAGCGTCAATACATAATTCATTTATTGATTCGTGAGACACAAGTACATCAGGTGTTATAGTTAAAAAATACAGTTTCTTTTGTGCTCTACCTAAATAGGCATACAAAGTCGGAAGTATTAAAAGATGAAATATTTCTACCACTTTTACATTTTTGTTAAAAAATCGTCCTTAACGTAAGTGATTAGAGTGCACGGATGTAAAGGCTCATGTGCTATCGAGGTACGTCTGTCGCACTCGGCAGCAAGCTCTTGTCACTGATTGGCAAATTCACTACAAATTCAAACCTCGTTTGCCATCGATACGCTAAGTAGTGATAAGTTACAGGGTACCCTATAATATCTTGGTCCTCCGGTGGGGCGCGTCAGTCGAAAGTCGCCTCAACCGCGACGTCGCCGTATCTATCAGATAAGGCGCCATTAGCTCTCGCCGAGATTAGCTTTGTACGAGAGGGGACGAGAGACAAGATAGATACTGGAGGTAGTGTATTGGGTAGAGGTCTTGCTTGGATTTTAATCTATCGATGAACCATAGTATACGCACGATTTTATTTTATTTAGAGATGTATTATATTTTTTTGTTGCACTTACCCGTGCTGAGGACAATTTTAAAAACCTGGCACGGTTAGCCATAGGTCGTGGGTTCAAGTCCCGGCATGGGTGGAATTTTTAGCCTCTAAATATGTTTTTAAACATGTATGTTTAAATAGCATCTGGCAAACCATTCCGTTAAGTTACGACTTAGAAATTTTAATGCTTGTCTGCGTCTGATGATAATTCACTAAAATGATAGAAATAACCTGATTCTGTCGCCAGAGCTATCTCCTCACGAAAGCGCTCGTCTACGAATAGTAGCATAGATGCAAAAATGGGTACACGTTTACTTTTGATTGTTATACATGATCTTTAGCATGCACTGATGCTGCAGCAAGAATTGTCTTCACACGAAGGCACTTCTTAACGGTTAGTAGCATGGACAATACATTTAGCATTTTAGCGCATTACCATCAAAATAATTAAGTTGCAAAGCCTCGTCTCGTTTCGTTTCTTCTTTTTAATTTGTAACGAATTCCTTTGAAAGTCACAATACCCATTTCTTTATAATACCGTTTATTGAATTTACATTCAATAAAATTCAATGATTACTCATGACTGCAGTATCAGGTATGAACACATTCAGTAATACCTAAACTGGACTTTCTGGTTTGGTTCTTTCTGTGGTATTCTTCCGTAAGAACCAGTGAGGGTAACGACAGGCGATCAGCTGATCCCCTCGTCTTAGAAAAGCCTCTTCACAGAAATGCAATGGCCCCGATACGGACAAGTCGAAAGAGTTAATTACTTTCCAAGATAAGGAATACCATTCCGAAGAAATAACTTTGCAGAAAAGTGAATATTTTCGAGATGAAGCTGCGGAGAAACTCCCGCGTATTTTCGTTTCATTATGAAATAGTGCTAAAGCTTTTTTGCATTGCTTAAAGAAAGAATTGAGCAGCTTCTTTTGTTTTAGTTTGACGTCTTTGCATAAATCTTTATTTTAGAGTGCTACTTTACAGGCTTCTTTATTGCCCACATATAAAACACAACATAATGGATTGGCTAACGATAGTTACCTTTTGCTTGCTTACAATTGGACAGTCCGTAAAGACACTAGTTTTATTACCTCTGATTTTTGAATAATTAATCAGAAATTTGACCCCTGTTTAAAAACAGGATTTTGACTTCTCCAATTACTTTTTAGTTACGTTTTTCTGATTTATTCTCAATATGATAATTCAAACTTTTGCTGACATATTGGAAGCGGTCGACATTAAGGAAAAAATTGAAAACGTTGCGTTACATTTACATTTTAAACGAACGTTGTAGGTCAATGTGTTGTCGACTGTACTTTTACAGCCATGTTCTATTGAACCTTAAGGCATTTACTAATCAACGAACGAAACAAAGAGAGTGAAATTTCAAACTTTTCTAATCCGTTATTGTATGAACAGTCGGAGCACAATCGAAAAATTTATCTTTTCCATTACGAGTTTGCAAAAGCGATAGCGAATTGTTAATATTTTGCAAAGAAACTTTGCTCGAAGAACAACGGACCTTGTTAGCGAGCACTCGCCACGCACAGCCTTCCGCGGATCTAAATAAATTGAAAAACCTGGTCACGGACAATCGGATCGAATTGGGCGGACCGTTCTACTCCTTGCAACACACGACCTGACTGTACCACATCTGTCTTTATCACACAAAGTCGAAACAAAAGAGATGGCTTCTTTTGAAGTAGTGGGTGGACCAATCGGTCTAGATGCGTGTGGGGGTGAATCAGGGCCCGATTCTGGCCCATCGCGTCGCGGCGATTATCCCGGATTCCCGACACGTTTATTCAATTAGACTTTCAAGTATTTAGCGGTGGACCCGGCCCCGGCCGGAGCTCTCTTCGATTCACCCTGTAATGGGAAAAACGTGGTGAGGCTTGTTAAATATTTAAATCTTGCGGACACCTGCGCCGCCGCCGCGCGCCGCGACATGGTTTCCGTGTTAGCGGCCACGATGTGGTTTCTGAAGCAATTTCCCTTCGTCTTCAATGATCTGATACTATTCTTATAGGTATCTTTTGGAATAAGTGTTTTACTTTGAGGTACTTGCTCTTCCTTGCTTATTTGTTCAATTTAGTTTAACACAACTGTTCATAATTTCATCTAAATATCCTACACTATTATCAAAAGTAACTACTCAGTAGCATAACTTTCTCAATCTGAATTCCTCAGCATGGTCCCCAGTGACGTTAATTACATATTAACGCAGTCCCGAACTAGTTCACTCCAGTTTACTCCAGTTCAGTCTAGCTCACTCCGGACAGTGACTGCAGCAAAGCGGCGGTTACAGGTGCTCCCAGTGGGACAGCTGGTACCGTTTGTAAGTGAATAACGCTGCGTTTATGGAATGTTTTATCAGCTGCCGCTTTATGCAGCAAAGGTGTAACGGAATGTTGTGGTAAAGCTTCCTGTACTGAATTTCTCTTTGAGGCCAATTCCCGTCATGTTTACGGCCAATAACTAGGTACTGCAAAATATTTCACTATAAAACTTTCATGTCTTCTTTTCATGTTTTCATGTTTCATGTCTAATTCTAATTTCAAACTAACTCTTACGATATCGTAGATAAAGTTGCCGTGCGTATTCTAGTCAATTAGGTACTCGTACGTATTGGTAAAACTATTATTCGATTTGTTGTTTATTAACATGTTGGTTAAATTACTTGGATTGTACTCAAATGTAAAGAAACTTCCCGTGGCATATGCCCGTACTGTATTTAACTAAGTTATTAAATGCAAGTGCATCCCAAGAGATCTCGTGTGGCTGAGAGTACCAAAAGTGCTCGCTGCACCAGCGGTGCGTTAGCTGCCTTGTGTTGTGAGTTTGACTAAATTGGTGCTGATAACTATAGTGCTTAAATTATTCACTACAACATATAACGGATCTATAAAAGGTCAGTGTGGAGTGTATTTGCAGCCTTGTTCTCTAACAGATTCGATGTGAAGGTGGCTTGCATTGTATTTCAACTTTCAACAATCAGAAAGTAAATTTCTAACGTTAAAATTAATTAACTACGTTGAAAAAAGATAATTCCGATTCATGGAGGCACCGAAGAAGATTTAGCAAGTCTCAAAGATATACACATCGTGCCATTATAAAGAACTTTTACGTTATTCGCTCGCAAGGCTCCGCCAAAATCCCTCGCAAGCCTCGAAAAGTGTGTGCAGCTACACCGCAATAAGCTACACGGCGTTTGACGTGGACTAATAGTCTGAGGTTTCGGCGCCCCGCAGGCATCCGCGTTTTGCTTTGCGCACCGCGCGACATACCAACGTACCTAGAGTTACAGTATTTTATTTGCAACCCTTACTGTGACCCTCATCCTCGAAGTCCTCAGAGACCGCGCGTCTCCTCACCTGCGTGCTCGGTAATTGCCAAATTGCCCTGAGGGTCCGAGGGGCCAAGGGTCGATCTGATCTCCCAGCGCCGGCACACACGCTGTTTGCGCTCGCTGACGAACTCGCACATCAGGGGATATAAATAATTCAGCCGGCGTGCTTGCATCCAAATAAGTGGAACGGAAGTACGGCGCAATGTCTACACGTGTACACTGTATAATTACTGTATAATCACTAATTATATCCAGGTAACTTCTCAAGTACACGCTTGTGTATAAAACAAACGGTTACATAAAGCAAAGAAGGTCCTCGACACCAAACAACGAGTACATTAATACTGACACAAAAACCTTGAGTAGCGTCATAAGAGCCCAAAAAAACTTAGCGTTGGGTGACCGTGGATTGGCAGGTTAGAAAGTTTTCTACGATAAGAGGTAGTTCTTGTGTGCCATTAACTCTGTGGTATATGCACTGGAGAATGCGGCTGCCGAGTGTTTGCCAACCCACAGCCCAGAGTCTAACTACACGAGGGCCGTGATTTTTAATACAGCTCGAGAGCTATATTGTGTACGTTTTCAGCTTTACAATTTCTATTGGTTCATTCTATAACCATTTTTCCTCCGCTGGTAATCTGAGTTTAATTTGCTTTTCGATACTGGCTACAATCCAATGATGACCATGACAAAAATCGCAGCTATTATATTCAAGTACCTGCCCATCTGCTTACAACAAGCCGGCTGTGAAAAATTAAGATTCTTTTTCACAATGTTTAAATTTCTTTAGAGGAGAGTTAATATGAAATTTACATGGTAGAAAATTTTATAACAAATGTCTTCTAAGGGAATCCAAACCTTCTGAAACAGGATTTTCATTTTTCACTGCTAAATATGACTTATTGAGACATCGTAAGACAAGGCCTTCCTCTTACGTCAATAATTGTATTTTTTAAACTTTTTCCCATTTCAGTTTTTTGTCCCGAACACTGCGGTGGGGCAGCGATTCCCCAGTGCGCGCGGGGTGAGTCCATTCCTTGGGCGAGGCAATAACGTGACGTCAATCGCGATCGTTAGACGCGTGTCAGCACGACAGCGTGACAATACCGTGACGCGGGTCGCCGCACCACAGCGTGAGTTATACAGAGAGACTGATGCGGTTTCGATATCGATTTCAAACTTTTACAACGTAAACAGCCTATACACACGCACACCTGCAGGGCACGGGCCTTCTCTTAGAAGGAGACGGTATAGGGTTAATCATCACGCCTGGTTACTGTGGATTAGCGATTTCAAGCGCTGACGTATGAGAATACCTACCACTAGACACTCAGGTTTCTGTCAAGCTCTCTGAGAGAAGGCATATGCCCTACAGTGGGATGCATATAGGCAGCTTATGCAAATATCTCAAACCCTACTAATGGGCAAGATTTTCATCACAGAGAAAGAGGTACTCATCGAATTTCCAATTTAAGTCGATGCCTTCGTGCGTTTAGCCGTTTCTTAAGGCAGCTGAGAGAATAAATGAACAATCCAAAGCACAAGCCTAACACAAGCTAACCACATACCAGAGTGCTAGATAAAAAATGCCTTTATCCAAACAAAAACATGCGCACATAGAACATTGCAGAAGCCTCCTTCCTCCTAAAGAACGTACAACTTCTTCGATTTCTGTGGTTGGGGATTTGTATGATATTTGTAGCGGCTGTCCGCCACTGCGACGTCGCCAGTGTGACAAACTTTTGTCGCTGACCATAGGCACTAATCATACCATAATCACCCTAATCATTATTGGGATATGGGTAATTGCCAACCATAAGTGGATATCGTAAGACGCCTACTAGCTCGCTGGACCGATGATCTGAGGCAGATTTCCGGTAGTAGCTGGACGAGAATGGCTGAGGACAGAAAAAAAGGCGTAGGGCCTCCCCAAGCAAGCAATGTCCAGCAGTGGACGAGTACGGGCTGATTCATCGATTGATTGAAGTGGATATCGCCAACCATGGGTAGCTGTACTTACCGACCATGGATCAACCATACATCCATTCACCTATGGTCATGGATGGGCCGAGGTTGATTTAAAAGAACGATGGTTCTTTTCCACATACTCTACTCGGACTCAGCGTCCAGCAATTTTTTGGCACTTCCGGCACGTGTGTCGGTGCTGCTTGATGCCGGTCGAGACGTGCCCCTGTCTGTGCTGCTGTTATCAATCAACCGCCGAATGTGGCCCGATAACGATCCGAACAAACCCCGTCCGGGACACTTACATCCATCTATAACCCTGTACCTATTCGTCCACAGCTGGACTTAGACTTCACTTTTCAGTCCTTAACCATTCTCATTTAGCTGCTAATATTTCATTATACTCATAAGAAACATGTTACTGTAGCAGAAACCCGTACTGCCACACGTTTAAATCGATTCATGCATTTCGATGTTATGGAGGAAAATGAAACGGACAATCCGTGAACACCGAAAACGTTACTCTCCTTTTTTGTTTGGCAATTGTGTGATACACGTAGGCTTAAAGCCGGGGACTGACCTGTATAACTTGAGTAAATGAAACAGAGTGAATACATCTGGTCAATAAACGGTGCGTAAACGCTTTCTAGCAAAAGCAAGCTTTAGATTCATCGAATATTCTCTGAGTCACGAGATATATTCATAAGCCAAGTAAACGTATGCCTAAACTCCTGAGGGTTAGGCGGAGAAAAACAAACATTATTTCTCGACTTGTTTTCGACACTATTATGGAAACGCTTCCAAAAGCAAACCAACCTTTCAGAATTGAGGGGCCGGTCATGCAAATAATAACTTTGTAGCGCTTTGTACCACGGTTTATGTTTAACTAGTTAACCCTTCTTGCATCCTCATTAAATTTCAAGAGAATTGGTCCTCAATCCGACCACATTCCCTGAGACGGCTTCAAAGTATATTGCCAGTAGCATTACACAATTAGGACGCCGAAACTGTGCGACACAAATTGTAGAACGAGCCCCGAGTCAACTCGGAACGAACTACGTTCGAGTTATGACGGTCCGAGTACAGATGAGAGTACAGTATCACAGAAAACCTACTTTGATCTAAAATTGAGATATATTCTAAAGTAACATTCTATTTTATTTTTATTTTATTTAATAAGCCACACCAACAGCATACATATAGCACATAGTAGAATCGTGTTATATAAAAAGATATAATTACGTGTATGTACACCACTTATAGGTAAGCTCACAATTTATATGTAAATTAAGCTTACATCGAAAATGAAGTGATGTTACAAGGATGATAACTAAATATTCAATCAACTATACCGCCTCTGTATATACCAATTTCTTGAAATCCCGGATAGTTTTTGGTTAATATTATGAGTAATATTAAGGGCTAATATCAAGGTGGAGTCCAACAAGTACATAAGGAATGTCAAGAAGATCACCGCTATAAATCCCCCGCTACGATTTACTAGTCTGGTAAAATATCTAGTATCACCAAGAGACCGAGTCAATAATAGTTCAGTGGTACAAGAACATCTGTTGCTTTTGTTTCGTTAATATGGGTGTTGCAACCTGAAATAAATGCATTTATTTATTGTGAAAGTATTTTGAGGAAATTCTAGCTAGGATAAGACTGCGAGCAACGAACAACTTTGTAACATGATACATTTCGAACTTCAGGATCAGTTAAGTTTATTGAGGCAAATAATACAAATACAAATTATTTATTGCAGAACACGGAGAATAATACTCAGTTAGCATTGAGCGCTGCACTAGGAAATCGTGTATGGCAAGCGCTCGACGAACTATCACTTCTTGATATCTTCTAACGGAGGTCGGCATATAATACGAAGTAATGAATAAGATCTCTTCTAAATGATCCTGAAGGGATAAATACAAGGCCGCTGAAGAACTGCCCGTAGAAGAACTCACTGGCTACAAAACATGGCTGAATGGTTTCTGTTAGGCATCATCGATTTTTTCCAAGCCGCCACATCACGGGTCACAGCGGCAACTTTCACTATTTTGGATTAACCAACATAACCGTTCAGCTGAGAGGGACGCCACTAGTTGTACTAGATCTCGACACACAGACACATTTCTCGTTGATAGTTTTATAGTTCCGTCGCTGTCCACTGCACTGTTAAGTTAGTGGATATGTTACAGTAATTTTTGACACTTACGACGCTTGTCAATACATATTGTTTCTAAATTTACTATCTTCAGGCCACTGCAAGATAAGATTTGTGTGACTCTAATATTGGTATCAACGTGCGCTTGAAGTAGACCTTAAAAACTATTATAGTTCCTTTTGAGAGGACCATCTTCGACTTTCTGTATTTACGATGGTCGAGTGAGAGTCTATACTGCGCTCAGTTTTACCACCCTCACCGACAAACGAGGGAATATGGAGCTAATTATCAGGGGAATAAGGGCGCGGTAAAGTAGAGGGATATTTGATGAGAGTGGGATATTAGGGCGGTAGTTGGTTCGAAATTACAAGGCGAGCTAACCCGCTGTAGAGGGCGCTCGTCCGCTGTCTTCATTATCCCGTCCTAAATGACCATTAAAATTAATTTTTAGGCCCCGCGGCCACCCCCTGCCTCCCTACACCCAGCGTACAGAATACCGTAGAAGCCCCAGATTGTTAAAAAACCTAATATTTATTCAGACATCATCACTAAATTGAAAGGTTGGACTCTCATGTACATCGGACATAGGCCTTCACAGCCTAGTATGTCACGACCTCCACCTCATATTGAACTTAAGATTCTTCATTGTACGACAATAAAAACAAACATATAATACCTATTTACAAAGATACTGTTAGTGGCCTTATTTCTTAAACAATTTCTTCCAGATAATCGATGGTGGAGAGTTGCTGAAAGAAAAATAGTAACTTTAGTTGGACAAACAACTGGACCATACTCTGTAATCAATAAAAAAACACCTCAGATGTAAACAAACTCTTGTTTTTATGTTTCTCTGGTCAACCTGACAAAAGCGATAATAAAATTTATATTCGGATTGAAAAAATATGATCTTGTGTCAGAATTCTGACGGCAACTAAATTGGCTCGCTATACGTAAGTAAACTATGCTTTCCCTCTTTTACAATTTACTGAGAAATCCCAGTGCCCCACAGTACTCGCGGGAAAGATTCTCGCTGCTGCCTTCACGCGTGCCAGGCCACAGGGGGCTTGTGATATTAGGACCTTACAAGTTCCTGGCTGCAACTCACAGTTTTACTTTAAGTCCTTTTCTGTGCGTGCTGCTCGTATGTGGAACGGTCTACCCAAGTCTATCAGGGAGAGTCCATCTGTCTGCTGTCTTCAAGGCCAAATTGAAAGAGCTCTTCCTTTTTTCACTATTACAATAGGTTTATTTATTTACTTATTTATTTATGTATCATAGTTATTTATTATGTTATTAGTAGGTCTATGTATTTTTTTTATTGTACGCTTCCCCCCCCCTCGTTTATAATGTTCGTATCACCACATCAATAGTTGGCTGGAAGAGATTTCTGGTGAAATAAGCTCGCCGTATACACTTTTTTTTGTAATTCACGTGTTTTTTTTTTTTCTTTTTAAAAACCTTTTCTAAAATATTAATTATTTTTCTAGAATTAAGTAATTCTTTACACCTAGTTACCTTTAACCTGATGTACAATATAAACTAACCCCGCCCTGGGACTTTATAGAAATAACTTGGTTACTTTATTAGCGACGAATCTCATCGAAGGTTTCGAGTGGTTTCTATGTACAGTTGACTGCTGATAAACCTTAACGGTGGTAGCCTAGTGGGTAGAACCTCGAACTCGGAAGTGGGAGACCCAGGTTCGATCCCCGGTGCGGGCATGTACCTATGACTTGGTTTTCTAAGTTATGTACATTTGTGAAGTTATAGTAGCAAGACCACTCGCTAACTGTGAAGGAAAACATCGTGAGGAAACCTGAGTGTCTGAGCTATTCACATACCTCAGTGCTTGAAATCGCCAATACGCGGTGGGCACGCGTGGTGATTAAGCCCATACTCTCTCCCTGAGAGAAGGCCTGTTCCCTACAGTGGGACGTATATAGGCTGCTTATGTAAACCTTAACATGGTAGTTGTTGTAGAAAGTCTTCGTGTTTATCTGCCGAGTAGGGTTATTGGTAGCTGAAGTGGGGGAAGTGGAAAGGTGGGTAGATGAGGGCTTCTGATGATGAAGTGGGTTTTAAAGGTACGACCTACTCTATGATCCATAGCGTCGTCATCCAGTAACTAGTAGGCCGGAGTGTAGGCGCCCGAGGGAGGTGAGGCTGGCGGCGACGGCGGACTCGCTCGTAAACTAGCCGTAATTATGTTAATTGCTGGAATGTTGTCGCCTTGTCGTTTACATTTCTACGGAAGTCGTTTACTTGTCAAGCACGCATGGGGGTAAAAGCGTGCCTGACTAGAAAATTACTTCATTTTGCACGTCAAGGCGAATGCGATCAGAAACTTGTTCTCAGAGATGGTTAACCTAAGAAGACTTGAATTGAATGAAATAAACAATAGTAAGCATATTGGTATGATTCTTCTTTTTCCTTAATTTTTGTCCGTTTTTGTGTACATTTTAAGGTACATATTTTTTAGGTTTTACAAATACGTTTTCTATCTAGGAGTGTTTTTCTGACAGAAAACTAAGTAATTTTACCGATCGTGGTTGGTAAAAACCGGCCAAGTGCGTGTCGGGCCACGCGCAGTGTAGGGTTCCGTAAAAGAAGGGGTGTTTAATTGATCGACAATTTCTATGCAATTGGTACGAAGCTTTCCTACTAAAAGTTGCTTGACTATTACTAGTTAACATGTAAAGCCTACTTTGCTGTAATAGTTTTCCTTTCAAGTTTACTATATGTGCTAATGCCCTGAATTATTTTACGTTTTTACAAATAGCCGTTTAGCCGGGAGAGTTGTGGGACTCTCTACTCTAACAATAATTGCGCTTTTTAAAGCTTCATATTTCGCAAACGGACATAGGGACATCAAAACAAGGTTTTTCCTGTACCCACAATATTTTTAACGACCAATTGAGCGATACCCCAAACGGTAGAAGAAAAAAGAATTATCACTAATTTAAATTTCAGGGACCCTAAATTATTTTTTATTCTAACGTTTTGTCTGCGTGATTAATGTGTGCCAGCGTAAGCAAAGTTTTAACATATTAAATAATAATAGTCAATTTGTTGAAATATTAAATACTTTCGTGAATGGTTTGTTTTTATTAATATCCGATGCTGTAACATCCTCTGTTCGGGGACGTGTTAAGCTCAGCCTTGTTTTGCAATTAATTGTTGAATAAGTTGAAAATAGACCGAATTAATTGTGCATGCTTTGCGGATGCATTCACTTTACCCGTGGTCCATCGCTTGCGGTCCTAATTATGTAAGTGTGCGGAATATTGTCGTTAGCATTTATACGAGCAATGAAGTGACAAAGGCGCCGCACCGCCCCCGCCCCGCCGCCGCGCCGACCCCGCACCGGGCCCGATTCGCCGCCGCAGGCTCGGACTGGCCACTCAGCACTATACCACTGACCACTTAACACATTATCGCAATATCCGACAACTTATCTATTGTAAGGGGCAATTAAAGGAAGCTAAAGCTTTGAGAAATTGTATAGGAAGAAGCCCCCGGCTGAAAATATTTTTTCTATTTTCTTTCTTCACCAATAAAAAGTTGAAAAAAAATTTGAGACTGGTAGACGTTTCAATTCATTAATCTACGGTTGGCGTGTACCAATTGAACTATTTTGTAGCTATCAATGGACCTCGGCCTGACTCTGCGAAAGTATCCTAGTTCGGACCCGATTTTTTCTTCCTATATGAAGTTCGTTTATCAGGTATAATATGGGCGAGTCCCAGTATTAAAAAATATTAAAAATTAAGCGCGAGTATCACAAATATTTAAAAAAAAGTGTTACTATTCATTTAAAAAAAGAGTGATACAGAAGCATTCACGCGTTTGGCCATGACCGCGAAAGCACCGCAATACTGTATAATCCGAGGCCTACAGCCAGCTAATCCCACGTTATTGCCTGTCTACTCCGGCGCTAAGCTTCTCAGTGTAGCTTTATTCGTTCCACAACACGAATGCAAACTTAGCAGCCAATTTGTAGCACTAATACTGTGAAATGGGGCTCACCGGAACTATGGTAATCATCTCGACAATGAAGCAATCAGACGCGTGCTAATCGCCCCAGGCATTTGCATCACTGTCCCTCTAGCGATGGGCTATTATTCGAAAAAAAGTATCGAATTACTCGATTAAAACATGGTGTTATATAAGCGGAGTGACAAGCGAATGTCACTCTGTTACTCGACGGTCTTGCTTATCGGGGCCCTTATTATGAAAAATGCGACATTATCGGAAGTAAAGAGATGGTCGGTTCAGTGTATTAAATACGAAACTATTAAAAAAAAGAACCGTATTGGTCGCTAGATTCGAGTGAATTATCGGGCTCAAGTGCGACGTTGAGGACCTTTCCGAACACATCGCTGTTTCATAATAAGGGTCCTGTTAGTCAGATTGGGATATTGACAGGTGAACCTGCACTGCGGACAAATAGTGTCGAGTCAAATATGCGGATACCTGCCTCCAGGCTGGTTGGACCGACTGCGCTAGGCGTACGCACTAACTTAACCTTAAAGCTGCCCTCGCGGAATGGAATATATAGGTTGTCTAGGTATGCCTGTGTTCTCCGACATAACCCCTAAATGAAGTGTTTAAAAATACATTTTACTCTCTAACGGTTAGTTAAAATGTGAAAAAATTATGTGTTACTTTTCAATGTATTATCTAGGGCCGCCGGTCATTATTGTTATGTTTTTTTAAACTTTATAGTTTAACTATAAACCGAGACGGGCAGTAGCGTTTTCCTGAGATTCCAACCGCATACTGCGATCGCCAAACCGCCTGCCAAGCGTGGCGATTATGGCAAAACCCCTCATGTTTATTATTAAACCATGAAGGAGGTCTATGTCCTGCAGTGGGCGTCAAATGGCTGATGATGATGATGTTGAAACTTTATAGCATCAAATAAAATCGTAAACGTCTAAATTATCACTACATATGGTTTAATTGCAGCTGTACAGAGTTTTGGATAATAAAAAATATACCAAAATGACTATCATTGAATGTGTTAGTGACGTCGGTCGTCAAAATTATATTAATAGTATTTGTGTTTCTGTAATTTCAAAAAATGCGTCTTTTTTTTTTGCGCAGCGCAATAAGCCCATACAACTCCGTGCGCTCAGAGAACTCAGCCTTAAGCAAATATGTTCGAACTAAGCCTTAACACATACAACGGAATCGAATATTTAGCTATTAATCTAATTATGGTCTAATTTCATGTTTGTGATGTCCTTGCCTGGTTATCATAGCACATGGTATCCAAGTTTGGGACTAAGAAAAGTGATTGTGAACTGTCGAAGTTATTATTATTGACAAAAATCGAAAATTTACTGGAATCGTGCGCTGCGCCGACACCGTATACGCACTTAATCGGTGCGTAACTCAAAGCTAACCATCTATCAATTGGCGGCTGGTAGCGACCGGCCCGCATCATACGCTATCGATTGATCAATTGTTATCGATTCAAACGATTGTTTGAATAATTCGACTGTTTAGCCTTTCACTAGTCCCTCCCTACAAGTACCCTTAGACCCGAACTGTGGGCAAGTCCACCCTCTTGCCAGAACTATCGCACCCGCTGAGATGCGAGATGAGATGCCATATGGCCAGAATGGTCCGGCATTGATTGTCTCACTCCAGCCCCGGCCAATTTCAAATGCCCTTAGGTCTGTATGAGCTAATGCATTTCTGATGAGACGCTCAGTATGAAGTATATTCAGACTTCTGAAGACAATTTCTAGTGATACCTGCGGCTCTATCGTCTAAATGAGGGTTTCTCAAACCTATGGCTCCACGTACCCCTGTCAAAGTTTCTAGAAGACAACGAACCTCTAACTGGGGGGGTTAGGTTAGGTTACGCGGTAAGCGCAAGTAACAATAAATAAAACAAATAAAGACTGAGCATACCAGTGTTGCCTGATAAAAAGACTATAAAAATTGGTAGAAGTCAAAAGATTTGAAAAAGGAAAATCAGTAGATCTACCTATGTTATAAAATAACATCAGACTTCTGAAGATAATTTCTAGTGATACCTGCGGCTCTATCGTCTAAACTAAATAGAAAGCCAAGTATTTCATCATGTTAAATAGCTTTAGATGACATGGTATATAAATAGCTGCGATACTCACACAAGTGTAGTTTCTATCTTAATATGAGCCGGAGCTCTACGTCTTTCTGAGAGATTATCTAGTTAGATAAGCATGCTCTTAGCATCCGATCTTGAATAATTGTGTTAAAAGTGCCTGACGTAATACATCCGTACATTCGGTTACAACAAAGCCTGGTTAGCCCTGATACTCTGAAGTAGCGTGAATTTCTAAAGTATATCAAGTATTAGGTATTAAACATATCTGTCTATTCCAAGAAAGTTTTTTTTTATTAAGACAATTTAACACTTGACCTCAGCACGCCTGATGGTAAACGAAGACCGGGTCTAAGTTGTTACGTGGTTACCTATTAAATGCCGGTTAGCCCTAGTTCTAAGACTAGTCTATAAAGTGAAGAAATAATCAAAGAAACTCCACACTGACCCCTAGTTTCTCGTACACTAACACGCTGTTAATCTACTGTTAACAGCTGTCAATTGACCAAAGTGCATACAAAAAAAACAACTGACAGCTGTTAACAGTAGATTAACAGCTTGTTAGTGTACGAGAAACCGGGGGTCAGTCTTTTAAAATTTGTTTTATTTAATTACCATAATCACCTCGCGGTCAATGAACTTATTTTAAAACCTACAACATATTTATTGAACAGCTTTTGATGCCCAACTTCATCTCATCTAAATAATCTTTAGTGTTATATCTCCCGTCTACAGTAAGCTTAATGTATATTAAGGGATCTTATTTTAGAAGCGTAAACCATGCCACGTAGTCTAAGTAATAGTAATGAAAGTTTATGTTCATTTCTAGTATTTACACTGTGTGATTACCTAGAGTTCCGAAGTAACAGATATTTTTCTTAAGATACCTAGATAATATTCTCACGGAGAACGGGGCAGATCAGAGGATTAGTTTTACCTGAAATTTTAGAGGGAATATTCGAATCGCGGCTCCAGCAGCCCTCATCCCTCAACCTCAAGCCTTCAGCCGTGCGTTTGTGCCGCGATGTTTCCGCTCGATAACCGCCACTAATTTAATAACCGCTCGACGCAGGAGCCTTACTCTCGAAACAGGTACACTATTCTTTTAATGAACGAGGAAAAGCGAAGAGGAGGACATGTGGTTAGTGAAAACCCTCACCTCACTCCTAAGTAAATTTAAACAAACAAGCATACCTAAGCAATATTTTTTTATGTTCAGAAATATTTATTAATTTGTCCCTATTACGTACACAAAATGCACGCCGTATTATAAACACGTGCGACAAAAACTGAGTCTACACCTGTCATCTGCCCCACAGAACTATGGGGATTTTTAAGCGATCAGATTAAATTCACTTCCAAAAAAAAAAACTCAATTAAAATTTTGAGTTTTTGCAATAATCTTGAAAAATGAAGATTGAGAATTTTTAAATCTTTGCTCATTGGAGTGGAGTGGAGAGGAGTATGCAGAGTTACATGGGCTGAGGTACAACTCTAAAAAGAGTGAAATGCTGGTTTTCCAACAACGTAAATATAAGGTGGCCATAATGCCTCCTGTATCACTAAATCGGACCATACTTAAAAGGGTTCATCATTTCAAATACCTACATCAGCCATTGGGTCTCCGAGGACCTATCTGATGATCGAGAGGGAGCGGAGGGCGCTGGCTGTTTGGGGGAACAAGCGTGCGGCGTCCCTGCTAGGCCGCGTCCGAGGCAGTGCCAGCGGCCTCCTGCAGGTATTGGCGGACAGGCCGGACTGTCCAATGTGGAAGCATCTGGATAACTTACATGTTTTAAAAAAATAAATAAGTAAAATGTAAATAAGTTTTTTAAATTAAGTTCTTTTTAAGCCTACTAACACATGTTTTTACTTCTAGTTTAGTTTTAGTGTTTTGAGGCTACTAACAACACTAAGGATCTCTGTTCTATCCGAAATAAATGTTTTTATTATTATTATTATTGGAAACTGTTTAAATATCGACACTGAAGAAACAGTTTCCAGGTCTTGCGGTATTTTAGTAACACGTATCTTCTAATGTTTCGGAGTAAGCACCCTGACTGCTCAGCCGCGGCGTTAGAGGGCTTATAGCTAATTGCATATTAAATGCGCCGCAGAGCGCAAGCCTAAACATCGCCCAGTGCTGCTTGCGCGGGCTTGCGGGGGTGGCGGGGGCTTGCGCGGGCTGGCGGGGGCTGGCGTCTTACCGTGGGGCTACGCCTTTGTCGGGGCTCCTTCAATCATAATTAGTTTCTAGTTCCACCTTCTGATATCATGGGCCGCCTATCCGTCAAACTTTACATGAAATTCATAAGAAAATAATGGTGATCTTCGTCTCCGTGGCTGCACGCGGAGATCAAGATCACCATTATTTTCTTGAGAATTTCATGTGAAGTTTCGCCATTTAACTCCTTATATCGTTATTAAAGCTCGATTTCACTGTTACTACTAAACGCGGTTTGCAGTTTAAGTTTGAAACCATTTTAATATCGTATGTATTAAATTTTTGTGGAGAAAAGTTGTTAATTCATAATAGCAATACTATTCACCAACCGTGAAGGAAAACATCGCAGGGAAACCTGAGTGAATGTGTTAACATACCTCAGCGCTGGAATTTTCTGTGGTGATTAATGCCATACAGCTCTCTTTTACTCCTTAAAACGGTTTATGCGCTGCAGTGAAACGCGTACATTTATTTATTTATTTATATACATACGTCCGTACATAAACTCTTGCCTGTATCCGAAAAGGGTAGGCAGAGACCAGGGTGCCCCTTGCCACGATCCTGACAGATCAGTTTCGCTTCCTCAACATTCATTAGTCGTTGCATGCACGCACGCCGGTTTCACGTACTTTTTATCTTGCCCTTTGCTAATGTGTCCCCTATTTTGAACGCGTATTACTTTCATCATCATCAACATTCAGCCACAAGAAGTCCACTGCTGGACAAAGTCCTCCTCCATGGATTTCCAAAAGGACCGGTTGGAAGCGGCTTGCATCCAGCGTCTTCCTGCCACTTGGATGAGGTCATCTGTCCATATTGTGGCTGGTCGTCCTAGGCTGCGCTTGCCGATATGTGGTCTCCATTCGAGAACTTTTCGGCCCCATCGGCCATCAGTTCTGCGTGCTATGTGCCCCGCCCACTGCCACTTCAACTCAACTTACTAATCCACCGGGATGTCGACGACTTTCGTTCGTCTATGGATCTCATCATTTCTGATTTGATCTCGCAGAGCAATTCCGATACTAGCCCTTTCCGCGTGACCTTGAGATTTCTTTTGAGGCCCATAGTGTGAGACCACGTTTCAGTGCCTTATCACTGAAACGTGGTATATTATTGAATATTATTTGTCTTGAGCCATTGAGGTAGATTGGACGAAAAGACATTTGTAAGTTTCCTGAATGCTGCCGACGATTAATTTCGTAAGACTGTTTCTCCTAAGTAGACGTATTAGTCTACAACTCCGAGAGTCAAGTTCCCTAATATTATTGGGGTGGGCATAACACGGGCGTTCAACATGACCTTCGTTTTGTCGATGTTCATTTTAAGGCCTACCTGTTGGAAAACTCGTCTGAGGTCTTCGAGCAGTATGCCGAGGTCTTCCATCGTTTCTGCCATGACTACTATATGGTCGGCAAATTGAAGGTGAGTGATGTACTCGCCATTGATATTGATACCGCGTCCCTACCATTCCAGAAACTTGAAGGCATCTTCCAGTCCAGTGAATAGTTTCGTAGAGATAACGTCTCCTGCCTCACGCCCCTTTTCAAAATTTTGTACAAAATCTATTGAAAATGACTGCGATGAAGTTGTTAGTTCTGTAAAGCAGATAAAAAAACTCTCTTTCTACGGAACCCTACATTGCGCATGGCCCGACACGCACTTGGCCGGTTTTTGCTCAAAAGGTCGCTGAAACTGACCCTTGAGATCTTCTGTAGTGACATAGATTAGTGAGACTATAAGTAGCTGGGAGTTTGATCGGAAGTTGTTGCCTCCTAGTTTAAAGCACGCCATGCTGCAACAAGCTTAACATGTTTCTGTTCTGCAAAGTAGATATTTGTTGTCAAGAAGTGCTCTAAAAGTATATCACCAGATGAAGCGTCAAAAGCTCTGTCAATGCCCGTTTTCTCATTCTTAACAAATTCACCTAAAATAAACATCTGTATATCCAAACCTTCGAGGTCAATTTACTTACCTAGTATAGGTTCATAGTTATGTTTTTTAGCATGGATCAATCAGTGTTTTCCAAATTAAAATAGTCATTTAGCTTCAATATAAATTCATCCGGCTGCACCTACCCTATTCCAATGGTGTACAAATTAAATAGAGATTTTTTTTATTGTACACAAAATGCACGCTATGCTAGGACATTTCTCATTCGGTTCACAATACTGTGCCTCTGTTATCTCAAAGCTGACTTGGTGGCAAAAGAGCTGGAACGTTGGGCAGCCGCGCGGGTCGAGGCGCAAACACCTGCGCGCCGCCAGCGCCTGTTGTTTGCGCGGGCAAATTACAACCGTATGAGCTCAGCTTTTATTTCACTTGCATTGTGCTGTGTTCACTGTTTACTGCATGAGGAGTCAACAAGCGGTGCTGTAGGTTTGGGAGGGACGCAGAAGACCAGTTTTTAATATATGATCATTTAAGTGTGCTAGAAAATGCTTCTGGCATGAAGACTTCACAATGCGATGGATTGTAATGTTAGTTTTAATTGAAATATATATATTTATTGATACTTGGCCTCCCACAAGGCACGCCACTTCTTCCTGTCCTCAGCCGTCGTCAGCCAGCCCCTTTCTAGCAATCTGCCTCAGATCCGCCATCGTCGTCGTCAATCGCCGACCGTCGGATTGTCGTCTTGAGGGAATCGTGTGTCCTGCAGAAGACGATTCTCGGCTGATGGATTGACAACGGTTTCTTTAGTATCGATGGATAAACCACTTCCAATAGGGTTATAATCTCTTTTGAACGCAGAGCAGACAGTCATAGCCGGTGTTGAGTATGTGCCTATGTTATTGTGAAGGAAAACATCGTGAAGAAACCTTTTCATGTATCTTTATAATGTATGATGTGCAATAAAGAGTATTTATCTAATCTAATCTGAGTGCCTGAGCTATTGAGCTATATAACTGGGGCCGCGTGGTGATTAAGCCCATAATTTCTACCTGAGAGAAGAGTGCTAGGGCACAGGCCGTCACATAGAACACATAGCCAAATATATATATTGGCTTTGTGTTCGCATAACTCCGTCAAATCTTAACCGATTCGACAGTTCTTTTTTTGTTTGAATAGATATAACGTCCCATTGGTCCCATCTTAATTTGGTGAAGATCTGATGAAGACTTTCAGAGATGGAGAGCGGAGCTCTTCAGCTCTCTGGACAGCAGCAAATAAGGCCTAATGGGGCCCATTCTTTAGTAATATCCGTATGTTTCATAAAATAGCGTAAAAGTAGTCCCAAGCTAATTTGGCGATGTTCTGCTGAAGACTTTTGGAGATGGAAATGGAGAACATCAAATTTTAAAGCAACGAATTAATTAGGGTAAATTATGGTTATCCGTCTCCGACTTACAATAAAAACATAGAAAATTTTATATGAAAAATAAAAACCGACTTCAGAACATTACAGCACTAAAAAGTTAGAAATAATTTAAATAATTAGAAGTATGTACACATGTAGGTATTGTAGAAGTATAATTTGTAGACGGTGCCCAGTTTCATGACCAGCACATATATTTTGGCCACCGACTCCAAATTATACTTGTACAATACCTACATGTATACGTCATCATCATCATCATCATCAGCCACCTGACGCCCACTGCAGGACATAGCCCTCCCTCATGGTTTTCCAAGCTTCGAACATAACCATGAGGGATTACATCCACGGAAGGTAATGGAGTGACGCTATTCTTAACTTCTAATTATTAAAATTATTTCTAACTTTTTAGTGCTGTAGTGTTTCGAAGTCGGTTTTTATTCTTTAATTAAAATGTTTTTTTCATATGATTGAAATACGACGCGGTCAATTTGTCTTCTTAGAAGTAGTTCGATTTATAGATTGAAGAAAGATATGTCCGGTGCAGCGTTAATCAACAACAAGTTGTATTTTAGAAAAAACAATACGTAAATAATGTAGCACGCTCATGATATCCTTCATGTCGTTCGATATCGTTAACTATTCAATAGAACTAGTAACGAACAAACACTCAACGTGAGTTTCTAAAGTGCAGCGAGCCCAGTAACCTCATTCGCTTATTCAGCACGTTTATTACACACACAACAATATGAACACGCCATCTCACTCTATGTGTTTAGACAGATATAAACAGGATAGCTTTTGTTTGAATAGAAAGTGCCAGAAGGCACTCGATGCAGTGATGCAAGGAGAGTCATACCACGTTAGGTAGCAAAATGTTTAAGTTTTTCTCTTTCGTTCTCCATACTAATCATACACTTTAGCTGGTGGTATGCACGGGTTCGACTGCCTAGCTGGTCTAGTGGTTAACATACTAGACTACCGAAAAAGACTTTCTCACTGAAAGGCACCGTACTAATTATTTTTATCTTTGTCCTTGCCTGCTTACCATAGTACAGCGTATCCCACTATGGGACCAACCAGCACAAGTGAATGTATTGTGTGGAAGTTATTATTGTAAGTGACAATAGAACAGCGACGCAAAGAGTGCGTTAAAATTAAATGTTAGACTGCTAAAATTATGTCACAAATATCATATATATATATATATATATATATATATATATATATATACGCAGATTTCTGGGTGGTTTGAAAGCCTCGGTTGTGTATTTAGCCATTAAAAATGGCATCTGTTTAGACTATTACTTTTAGGTATAGGCGTATATTAAAAAAATTTACGTATAATCTTGTTTCGAGTTGAGAAATCTTGTTTAAAAAATGCACGATCAATTAGTACCGCCTCTCCGTCTAACAGAACAATGACCCGCGGACCCGCGGTACGCACACATCGCTTTGGATGGCTACTAATGGTTCTAATAGATTCTAGTTTGTGTCGAGATATTTATGAAGGGTACGTTTTTGGAAAAAACGAACTAGCGTATTCGATAGCTATTGTCAGGCTTGGCTATGTCTTTCAAACCACTAAATGCAAGATAAGTATTTCAATAAGCATTGTCACTTCCAGTCATAGTCAAACTTCCGTGAGCGCACGGAGCAGTGTGTCTACATTTTAAATTAAATAAAAAAATTACTTATCGTTCTACAGCAACGACGAGTTTGTAGCTTTTAAACAGCCTACATAATGTAGACTGACAATTGCATTTTTTATTGTTAATATTATAATTACCTATGTAAAATTCGACATTCTCTATTTTATAGTACTGACATAAATTCTATAAGCATTTTCTGTATGTAATTCAATTAATATAATTTTTATACCTTTTAAGTAGAAT
This sequence comes from Yponomeuta evonymella, assembly GCA_963969515.1. Lineage (NCBI taxonomy): Eukaryota > Metazoa > Arthropoda > Insecta > Lepidoptera > Yponomeutidae > Yponomeuta > Yponomeuta evonymella. The sequence goes on from OZ018361.1 coordinate 18,428,989, forward strand.
ATAATTTTATTAACTTTCAATTTGGCATGTAATTAACATTACCAATATATTATGTCTATATCTACGCTTTCATTGGGTGCAGGTTTCAGGAAACGCAGGACACGATCAAAGGTCCCCCGTCGTCTAAGCAGTGTAAATTGTTGCCAAATGTAGGGATTTCTGATAGTTATCCTACTTTGGCTGCGTCAAAATTTCAGCCGGTTAAGAGACTCCCCGCTACCGTAACCAGGTCGTCGGATTTGAGAGACGGATTTACAGAGGACGCGGGTTTGATTACGCTGGGGGCCGATGTACTTTGATTTATACATATGGTTTGGCTATTTTTAGCGTTCCGTAGGACCCCGTATAGTTTCGCCATTTCCATCCGTCTGTCTGTCTGTCCGTGGCTTAGCACAGAGACAACAAGTACTAGAAAGCTGAAATTTGGCATAGATATACACAGTTTACATATTAATCACGCTGACAAAACAGTAGGATAACGTCTGAAAAAAATATATTTTTTAGGGTACCCCCCTTCCCCTACACCTAAATTAAGGATGCATTTTTTTCTCGCTTAAACCATAGGGGTATTGTTTGAAAGTATTGTGAGTGTAGAAAAACCATTTTTTCCATTTAGAGGCCGTTTGCGAAATATTAAGCTTTAAAGCGCAATTTTTTTTTAGTCTCCCCCCTCTCCCGGATAAACGGTTGATTGTAGAAACGTGTTAGGCCAGTAGCAGATTATAGTGAACTTAAAAGAAAAACTACCACGGCTAAGTAGGCTATACATCATCATCAGCCCTTTGACGCCCACTGCAGTACATAGGCCTCCCTCATGGTTTTCATAACCATAGGGGTTTTGCCATAATCACGACTGGCAGCCGGGTTGGCGATCGCAGTATGCGGTTGAAATCTCAGGAAGACGCTGCTGCCCGTCTCCTGGTAATTTATTTCCTTAGTCGCCTTCTACGACATCCACGGGAGGAAATGGAGTGATGCTATTCTTAATCCGGCGCCACACGGAGTAGTAGGCTATACAAGTTAACGAGTAATAGGCGACCAACTCACAAAAGGAGAAATTACTTTCATGAAGTTGTAAAATAACCTACTTTCTACGGAACCCTACAATGCATGTGGCCCGCCGGTTTTTTTCTTTTCATTTATATTATATCCTCGAATGGTTACCGTATCCTAGCTGTGTGGATGTTGTTTCTACTTCAATTACAGCGCTAATGTTTTACTCCAGCAGTTTACAAGGCCGTAAAAGCGTTGTTGTTTTCACCACCCTGCCAACTCCTCTCAGGACAAAGCGCGATGAAACAATGAAGCTAGTTCAGCAAACACTCAAAGCGCAAACAACACCGATACCACCCTTTGGTGCCGATACAATAAGCCAAGCTCACTCATAGTGTTCTGAAATAAACTGTAAGCCGTTTAGAATAAGGTGCAATTTACTTTGAACACCTAACTTTTAAGGCGAATATGCAATTAAACAATTAAGGGCAAATTAAAGGCGGAAGTCATGACGTCATATATGCCGTTAATGACGCACCACGTCGTCACTGAGCTTTATTATGAGGAGTGATATCTAATTAATTCGTGTGATGAGGCTTGTCACTGATATCGCTTGTTATTTCCAGCAATAGCGCCGCATTATAATATTATTTTCCAAGTTATTTGACTGTCTTGTTGGTCTAACTGTATCACGTCTGATTACCATACCGGAGGTCGAGGGTTCGATTCCCACTGGGGGCCGCCGTACATTTGCATAGATGGCCTCAGTGTGGGCGTCTTTCTACGTTTGTGATATCCTTGCCTTGTTACTACAGCACAGGGTATCCTACGGGATCATGACAAGTGATTGTGCTGTGTGGAAGTTATTTATTTAAAAAGAAACCAATATACTTTACCTGCATCTGCACCTTTATGTATGTAATACGCTGAAAGAGTATTGCAATTCTTCTTATTCCTATTTTTTTTACATGTTTGGGATATTGGGAAGCGAAAGCGGTCTGTCAGGATCGTGACCCTGGTCCCTGTCTACCCCTTTGGGATACAGGGATGAGTTTGTGTAATGTAATGTAATGTAGTGACCATTTCAAGTACCTATCTCTTATTTTAGTGGTCAGCCATTGCAATAGGTATCGTATGATGAGGTCACACCCCCGGCCGACGTACCGCGGCAGCTGATGGGGCGCGTCTGAGCCGGGCTGAGCCTCTCGCATCAATCTCTCTTCAGCCGAGCGGATGATTCACTCGTTTGCACACCTCATTGGGATTTGAGATGAAGTCACGTTGCTACGCTGCTGCTGTGGGTAGGAGCAGTGCGATCGGAAGGATATAGCTATCAGATTTGTAGTCCATCTTTAATTCGTTTGTCTTCAGCCGTTGTTTTACACCAGAATAAAAATAATTTACAGTCTATCCTTGAAAATGCTGTTTTTACAAAGCGAAGTGATAGTGGTGTTTGGGCTCTGTCTGGGGCGAACTGTAAAGCAATCATCGTTCTGAAGAGACACAATGGAGACAAAAAAAGGTACAGTAGATTATCGCAGTCACGGAGTTACGACATTACTATACTCTATGGTTACGACAAACTTCCACGGATGCTTTTGTATTTCAGAGAAGAAAAAGAAAAGTTTGAAGCTGTCTTCGAGTTACCGTGACTACTTAATTGCATAATTTTTACTTAGTAATTTCATAGCCTGGGTGATACTTTTCATTCGTAAATTGAAAATTTTATTTTAATCATCATCATCATCAGCCATTTGACGCCCACTGCAGGGCATAGGCCTCGCCACGCTTGGCAGGCGGGTTGGCGATCGCAGTACGTGGTTGGAATCTCAGCAAGACGCTGCTGCCCGTCTCCTGGTAATTGATTTCCTTAGTCGCCTTCTACGAAATTTATTAGATATTTAATAGTAAATTGGTAATAAAATGTTATTAGTTTTAAATGCATTTTACATAAATTTTCTTACTCCGTAATTCGGAAATATTTGTGTGCTCTGTAGGTAACACATACCGATCAATTTAGTAATATTTCTAAAACCTGTAATCCTACTATAATATTGTAAATGTAAAAGTTTATGAACATGTTTGTATGTTTGTTACTCAATCACGCAATAACGGATTTACCTGAAACTTGGCGGACAGATAGACTAAGACCTGAATTGAGACAAAGAATACTTGATATCCCAGTAATGCGTTCTCTCGGAATAATATTTATTTAAGTTTAAAATAGATGGCGTTGTGAGAGCAAACGTTGTGTTTTAAAAATTGTATAAACGGATTCTGTGGCGGTACGAAGTTTTCCGGGAACACATAAATAAATAACAAAACGAACAAATAAATGTTTTGATTGATTAAAAATATTTTCCGTATTTTATTAGTGTTGGAAAACTAAACGCAACCGTTTTTAGGGTTTTGTGCCCGAAGGGTAAGTGACCCTATTACTAAGACTCCACTGTCCGTCTGTCTGTCTGTCTGTCACCAGGCTGTATCGCATGAACCGCGATAGCTAGAAAGTTGAATTTTTTTACCAATGATGTATTTCTGTTGCAGCTATAACAACAAATACTAAAAACAAAATAAAATAAATATTTAAGCGGGGCGCCCATAAGCGATTTTTTTGCCGTTTTTTGCTTGATAAAATAACGGCAACAGGTGAACGCTTCAAATATTCAAATGTTGTATAGATAATGGTACGGACCCCTTCGTGCGCGAGTCCGATTTGCACTTGGCCGGTCTTGTAGTAAACATATTTACGTGTTTTCTGAATTTTAGGTCTAATAATTGTGATATGTGGTATAAAATGGTAGACTGCAACTGCAAAATATGGCGGTTTTTGATTGCAGAGGCCTCAGAACACAATTTGTGTTGTAAGGCAGAGGCCAATAGCCAGCGGGGATCAGTGGATGAGTAACGGTGGAGCCATACTTTGGCCTTTCCGTCTACGTAATGAGATGATTCATACAGCGTCCAGTGGCACCTTTACTCACACTAGATGGATGAAGGGACCACTCGGACGCTACAATGCCTGGGACATTGTTTTCTGACTTGCCCAGCACCTATACCATCCTGACAGCTTAGTCGGCCTAGGCCACAGGAAAGACAAGACAATACGTGCTGAGCCAACCAAGCCGCGGTTTTTCTCACGATGGTTTCCTTCACCGTTAGCGTGTGGTATTGCTGCTACAAATTCGCAGATGTAAGCAACTTGGAAAATAAACAAAGTCATAGGGTACATGCCCGCACTGGGAATTGAACCTGGGTCTCCCAGTTCCGAGTCCATTGTGGAGCCAAAACGAGACTGGTATTACTGTACCTTCAAGTCCTTATACCAAATCTCCATTCTTCAATAAATCCAGTGGTGGAGAGCTATAAAGAGAGGGAGAGAATCAATCACACGCAGAATATTATTATTATTAGTTCCAATCCGAGGCGCGAATGTCTCCCGGAATGAATCCCGCGCCCGCGAGGGGCTGGAAGTGAAATTACTTCGCAATTCATACAACTGGGGCCGTGAATTAATCAACGTGATAGCTGTTTGAAGGAAAATATGCCGAAACAAACGCAGATTGTATGGAGAATAGGACAGAGGGGTTCGCGCCCCCTACAATTCGGTACAGTAATCGACGTGAAATATGGCGCCTCGTGTTATTGTCCCCGATTTAACGACGTTTCTGGCACTGCAAGGTTATTCAACATCTTTTATTTCTAATAAAAAACGATGCTCTTACAGCTAATGGAGAAACCATCCTTACCGAAATAATCGATTATAAACACGTAAGTCATTGGGAACGTTCCACATATACAAATTTCGAATTCCAAGTTTGCCCGATGCTGCACGGTTTGTTGAGCGACGTTCCTTAGGATTCTGTACAAACAATTCCAATTTTAATTTGGCTGGTTCGGCGTGTTCGGCTCGTCTAGGCCATCCTAAGATCAATCTGATTATGTTTTAAGTAAAAAGCATATTGACAACGCAGACAAGATCCATCGCAAATGTAGGAGTAATATAAAGACATAGAACAGCAGCATCAGAATTGCTGGTGATGATGACGTGCGAGTTACCCGTCAGCGGCTGGATGAGGCTGGCCGACGACAGGAAGAAGTGACGAGCCTTGAGGGAGGCCTATGCTGTTCACTGGACAAGTACGGGCTGGTTGATCGCACGCGCAAATTAGGTTACGGTGTTCAATTCAATTCGTTATATTTTATCGTTTTGAGGGTTCCGTACTTCGAAAGGAAAAAACGGAACCCGTCTGTCTGTCAAGAACCTTTATCTCGGGAACGCGTAGAGGTAACGAGGTGACCAGATATCCAGGGTCTGCAGTAAAAAGAAGATACGGCCGTTTATACCACACAAAACGTATAGGTACCTAGATACTTAGGGGTATCAAAATTTTAGGGTACTTTTCGTTGACTCAGAACTATGAAATTTAAAAAGTAATATCGTCTTATACTACAGATGACAGATGACCTCATCCAAGTGGCAGGAAGGCGCTGGATGCAGGCCGCTTCCAAGCGGTCTTTTTGGAAATCCATGGAGGAGGCCTATGTCCAGCAGTGGACTTCTTGTGTCTGAATTATGATGATGATGATGATACTACAAGTACGGGAAAAAATCCGAAAAGTCTGCATTTTTAATTAAATCATAAAAAAATACCTTTGAAGTTCGGGAAGAGCTTGAAAAACACTGCGAGACTCGATTCCTGTTTATAATGTGCGAGGCGAGTCCGACTTGCACATGTCCAGTTTTTTTTAATTTATTATTTGACTATACAATTTTAACATCAATGTCCCGATCCAACGGAAAACCCGGACTAAATATTTCTTCATTAGTATCCAGTCGACAGTACATCAACTTTTACATACATGGACTTTAATCAGCTACGTTAAGGACGACTTTGCAACAAAAATGTAAAGGTTCACCTGCTGTCGACTGTAGTTTGCCGTACATTCAGCCGCTCGGTAAAGTGTCGAGGCGGCAGAGTGTTGTGTTTGTCGGAACGCCTTCATCCGTCCATCGACAATGCAAGCGCTTCCGCGTGACACATTTCTCATCACTCCCCCCGCCTCCCCCCGCCTGCCCCCGCCTCTCTTCAAATGAGAGACACTGTAATAGAAAATTTGGGTCGTCTTTTCTTGTCAGCCGATATAAAAATGACTTCAATACTACAATAGCGGCAGAAAATTTGTGGGTTACAAATTAGGACGACCCAGGTCTGCCTATCGGTTGTGTCTCTACCTATTGACACAGACTTATGTCTGCAAATTCATTGGTCTTGTCAGAACAGTGAGTTTTAATAGAGCTACTTGCGCTATTGTTACAATAATATATAACATTGTTTAAAACGGACTATCTGTTCCTCAAAGAAGACTACATATTAGGTACTTAAAAGTAAATTACCTTAGTTAATTACCGAATAGATCGCGATACAGGATATGAAGATAGTACAGAGTAGTACTTTTACTAAGTTTAGCATACATGGCCGCTTTTCATACAATTCATAGTTTATTATAGGACCTTGATCTACATTGCATACCCGGGTATTCCTACTTGTTAATCTGTCGGTTATCGACTTTGCAATGGACATCAAATTGTCACAGTAAACCATGAGTTGTCGTTCTATGAAATAGGACACCGGGCAGCAGGAGGAGCTAGCTCAATAGCGAACCTCGTTTGTCTTCAATACGTAGAGAAGAAGACTTAACTTTAGTGATTTGTTGACATTTTTCTACATTTCATTTCATTTCATTGATCAAAGACCAAGATGACATCATTAGAGATCATTAACTTAATTTCTTAGCGTAAGCAACCTACCTTACATGAAATGTTATTAAATTACTTTTAGTAATAAGGCCGGCAATTGTACTGTACTATACTATTGTTTAATCCTCACATATACTTCCTGGTGTTCATACAATAAACAATATTCTATCTATCTATCTTTCTGCTTCTCAGTTTACGGACCTTCTGTAGTCGTTGCTCCAGGCCGAGCCAGCCGCATCAATGCGGTACAATAAGAAGCACTCATTAAGGCGCCGACGCACCTGTGACCGCGGCCTGAGATTACATCGGTTTCTCCTTCCCTGCTAGACCGTTCATTATTTCATATCGGGGATAGGAAGAATAGGAAACTCCGTTCTTATTTGTCTCTGCATTATTGTTTGTCATGGACTTAAGAGGTGCTCGAGACTTGTTTGGCCTCCACGATGGGAAAGTTTAATGGTTGAATTATGTTTTGGACTCAAGGTCCCAGAAGTGAGCAGTGGAAAGTACAGGGTGGCCAACTTGGAGGTATACAACTTTTTATTGCCGCCACTTTGTTTTGGCGGTAAATATGACAGTTGTTGCATGAAAATTACTTTGTGTAGATACAGCAAATTTATTATAGAGCGTTTTACGACAGAACAACGTGATTTAATTATTAAAACGTTTTACTCAACCCAATCATGTATTGCGGAAACTGAGAAAATTGCGGCCGATTTTTGGTAGAAATAACTTACCTTCGCGGCTAACAATAGCTCGTTTAGTGAATAAATTTGAGCAGTATGGCATTGTAACAGATAAAGCAGTTCCTCATCGTGTCAGAAGGGCTCGTACAGATCAGAATATCCAAATTGTTCGTCAAAGTGTAGCCGAAGAACCCACATTGTCTACCAGGTGACGTTCGCAACAACTCGGAATTAAAAGAACTTCTCTACAGACAACTTTGAAGAAAGACCTTTGTTTGTTTCCATATAAGGTACAGATAACTGAAGAACTTCGGCCTCGAGACCATGAATGCCGTCGTGATTACTGTAGTGCTATGCTAAAAAAGCTTGAAAGAGACCCAAACTTTCATCAAAAAATCATTGTGAATGACGAAGCTCATTTCGACCTCAGCGGATTTGTTAATAAACAAAATTCTCGCTATTGGGGAGAAGAACAACCTTCTTTGATCCACGAACGACCACTGCATCCTTGTCGAGTAACAGTTTGGTGTGGAATTTGGTCATGAGGGGTAGTTGGGCCTTATTTCTTTGAATATGCTATGGGTGATGCTGTTACAATGAATGGAGATCGGTACCGTGAGATGATTATCAATTTTTTCTCGAATTCTTTTGATTCGATTGGGCTTAGAAAACATGCGGTTTCAACAAGACGGGGCCACATGTCACACGGCACGAGCCACAGTAGAAACATTAAAAAGAATGTTTCCCGGTTGACTAATTTCGAGAAACGGTGACATTGATTGGCTCCCAAGATCGCCTGATTTAACAGCTCCTGACTTTTTTCTATGGGGCTATCTAAAGGGACGTTTCTATGCTAACAGGCCAATGAATCTTTAGCAATTAACGGTCACGGAGATAATGCAGGAAATGTGTGAAAATGTGATGCAAAACGCGATGAAACGCGATGCTGCTAGAGGTGGACATTTGTCTGACATTATTTTCCTGGTTTAACTGCCGGACCTAAATACTATATTTAACAAGGAATACTTGATATATTTTATATTTCATAGAAAAAAATTACAAAACTAAAGTGTATACCTGTTATTTGGCCACCCTGTATGAGCCCTGCCCTATATTTCTGTATAACTTCCGGTGCACAAGTAACTTTTTATTACTTTATCTCTGTCCCACTTCTACAGATTTCCTTTTTTAATTATTTGACGCTAATATTAAAATAGTAGTTTATGCAACTGTCATATAATGAAGGGTATTAAAACACGAGTGTGAGTTTATGAAACGAGCGCAGCGAGTTTCATAATAGTAACGAGTGTTTTAATACCCGTGTTATATGCAGTTGCATACACTACTTTATCTTCACTAATGCAATTAAAAATTAAATTCACGCGTACGTGTATAATCACAGTGATTTTGCCGCCATTAAAATTTAACCAATGAGAGCGCAGCTGCGCGCTTCAATAAAACGCGACCAACCTGATTGGCCCTGCAATCAAGTTGGTCGCGTTTTATTGATGTTATAATGAGATTTTACGATATCGATGTGAATATTATACCATCATGTGAAATTGCTTAAATTGAGTGTTTTGTTGTCTGCGCTATAACAGTAGTAATTATAAGTCAAGTATTGAAAACATAAGTAGAATGTTACAACATTAGTGTAGATAAAATTCATTTTGTAATTTGTATACAAAGCAGTTTGTGACACAATGTGGATTGAGTCAATATAAATTCCTGCGAATAAATAAATATTTGGAACCGGTGTCTGTTAATCGTTTTGTGATGTTTAATGTAGACACAGACACCCTATAAATACGCCGAGTGCCGTGAATTACTGAGCGCCTATTAAAATCTCATTTCAGAGCGAGACCCTCAAAATATCGAGTTAATTCCGACACAAAATGCAGCCAACAGACCTTCTAAGTAGTAAACTTGGTAGACACAGAAATATCAGTCGTCAAATACTAAACCTTTTTTTTCGCGCAGCGACTTGCATGGTTAGCATTTATCTACTGCCAGACTTTAAAGGATCTCACTTTATTGGTACCGTTTGATCACATTATTAACCAGTGATTTAGCATCCCTTGACAGATTTTATTTTAATAAAATTTTCGATGGCTTTAGAATAAAGGCAAAACTTAAATACGTGTTTTATGAATACGAAAGTTGCATCCAAATTTTTATTATGAATTATAATTTTTTTGTTATTTTACGCGTAAGTTTTGATGCCAAAGAAACGATAAGAAAATAAATCGCCATGTTTATTGTATCATACTAAAATGTACTTACCATATCATGGAGAGATAAGCATTTTATCTAAATAATGAGTTTCAAAACGATACGCTACCGATATATTTAACTTAGAAATATTTTTTTTTCCATATTTAAGACAAGATAAGATAAAATTTATTAATCAAAGAAGTAAAATCCTGACCTCATTGTATGTTTGTTACAGCTAAAAACTTAATTAAATTTATTTTTAAAGTCACGTACCTCGGCCAGAGGGTAAGCCTGGACATCCAAAGAGGTAACGTCGCCAGCCTCCTGGGCTCATTACCGGGGGACAGTGACCTGGGGCGGGTGTTTTATTTGTAAATATAGAATTTATGTAATTTGTACCTATATTTTTATCATTTATATATTAGTTAAGTCCAGTTTCTTATTTCAATTAGTTTTCTTTTTGTTATGTTATGAATAAAGTTTTTAAAGGTATATAAATAAATTTGTTAAATTTTAAAGGGCAATTTTGTTGAGGCGAAAAATTTTCTCGTACCGTGCTTTTGATGATGATTTTTCTATAATTCGATATCCTGACTTCATTGGGTTGAAAATTCTTTTCAAAACTAGGAACCTAATAAAAATAAAAACCTGCACTACGTTGGCGAAGAACCAGGTTTAACATAGTTATGGCTAGCCACCGACTACACGCTCACTTTTCTTTCAGATTAAGTACATAAACTACGATGCAAGTGTTGCCAATGCGAAGTTTCTGTATCACTACTCTACCGACATTGACTTCGGACGAGCCGACCCTTCCCTTGAGGACTCCCCTTTGTAATTTAAACGGCAAAAGTGCTTATTAAGGCTCGCTTATTTGTGAAATAGTTGGCAAATAGTTGGTCGAACCCCATTGCTGCTGAAGTTGCCAATAACTTCAGTGTTCACTCTCTGTTGAGCCACGGTCGATTTATGTGTCAGCGGGAGATGCTTTCCCAAGATTAAGGTTTTATTTTAATTGGGTTATGAAAAGTTAACCAAAGTTTTTTAAATTCATTTGTGAGGAATGGTGACCAGTATAAGTTGATTGTCTGAACGGCACGGTTGACGAAAATTTGAAAGATTAAATTTATTATAACTGAAGCAAAAATCTTGACTGCCAGTTCAGGTAGTTACCTGGAACGATCAAACTAATATTACGGCGGTATTCTTGCCCTCACTTTGCCAATAAAAATCATCGCTGGCAAAACATTGTCCTACATACAAAAATACTATTCTATTTAACACATACTTATGGTTTTAAGCCTTATATGTAACAGCGCTACTGCAAAGCAGATATACACTGAAAAAAGAATTGAACGACATTTAATTTGGAAAAACAATTTTGAAACGAAATTTGTGTTAAACTACAAATACGATGTTTTTATTTACTTGAATCTACTCCGGAACATGAAAAATCTTGAATATCTGAGGTTAAAGTTTTAGGTTCTGTATTTAAATTGAGTTAAGATTAAGATGTACGTATTTATTTTACAGGTAGTGCACAAAACTTAGGTATCTCATTCCATTCTGACCTCGCCCACAAGTAAAAAAACCATTCACGGTAGTCGTCGAATATCAGGGAATATATATCTCAACATAATATTATATTATAGCAGCTGAGGGTTTGCAGCTCCTGGGTTTTCCTCCGGCCGCAGCCGCCCGGCGCCGGCAGCGCCGCGTCAGCGCCGGAGCCGGAGCCGGTGCCGGTGCGCTCGGCTGGCGCCATTGTCCGCGCCTCTAATCTCGCTAATTGAATTTGTACGGGTTAATAGCCACCCGGCCTCATCCGATTTGCCCTTACACTCGTATGAGCTACGCCGAGACAATAGGAACCGCACGGAACTGCTGTCCAATCGAAAGGGAAGTTCTTCTTTGGTGTCCAAACATAGATTTTTTACTTGACTCTGCAGAGCGTGCAGAATGACTTTAATTAGAAATGAAAATATTGTGCCATTAACCCAGTATATGCTCTCTATTTATATAATATTTCACAACGTTTATAAACAAAAACTGGCATAGAAGCTTACCGTCCACTAGCGTCAATTTGTTGGTGATAAGCTTTTTTTATTTTAACTGCGATATAGTTTCAGCTGACGCTTTCGTTAAATAAATGCAATATTTTGCATCAGTCTATTACTACGCGAGTTTCAATAAAAAACTATTACCTACGTGAGCTTATGTAATGTACTGACACAAAAACATAACATAAACTCACGCCTGTATCCCGGAGGGGTAGGCAGAAACCAGGGTCTGCCACTTGCCACAATCCTGACTGATCTCTTTCGCTTTATCAACAATCATTAGTCGTTGCACGTACGGACACCGGTTTAATGTTTTAAACTGGGTTAAAATTTGATAAAAGTGGTATTTCTATCTGTCTGCTTCTAGGGTCAGCAATATGATAGGTGGGGTCGATCGTGTAGGCTTGTACCTACAATGCGACCTCTTGAATAACTAATTGGGTCGGTAGTTTCGTGCAATTTGCATACTTTTGTCGCAACGTATTGTTGTGCTCTTGATGGTGTACTATTACGACTGTTACGGATGTTCGGGAGAGCCATTATGTTATTGCAGTACATCGTTAAAAGCCTATACCTACATATATATTGTAGTCAGACTATATCATACTGACTCATGTCAGTCTGTAGCATGATATTGAAATGGCATTTTAAAATAGTTTGAGACCCTCCCATATCCCTTTGAGGATTACGGAACCCTCGCCGTTCCCTTGCCAAATTCTTATTTATTTTTTCATTCCCAAACACACCCTCCCCCTTCCAGTTTAAAGTTCAAGAAAATGTCTCTGGAACTTTCGCTAGTGGCAATCGCTGAGTATTAGGCGACGCGCGTTCGGTTTCAATTCAAAATGTTTTCTATTCATGAGCGGGGTGCCAGGCTTGTTATTCCAAAAGAACTTTCTATTACCATAGAACTACTTCGCTATTACAGCTATTTTCTCAAATACAACGTTCACTTGAGGACGATCTAATTTTAAAATGCTTTAACCGAGTACCTACGGCTAGATCTAAAGTAGCAAAGAGATAAATTACACCGTTTGCAAAATAACACTAGATAATGGAAATGTTCACTGATGATGTATTTCTATTGCCGCTATATAAACGAATAGTAAAAACAGAATAAAATAAATATTAAAGTGGTGCTCCGATACACCAAACGTGATTTGATTTTTTGCCTTTTTAATAAGGGCAATAAATATACACCTAAATTTTTACAGAATATTTAGGTGTATATTTACTTTGAAAATAAATAATTAAAATACGTTGAAAAAAATATTAAAGGGGGGCTCCCATACAAGAAACGTAATTTTTTGCTGTTTTATGCTCGATATTAATAACGTCAACAGGTAGACCCCTGAAATATTCAAATGTTGTATAGATAATGGTACGAAACCCTTCGTGCGCGAGTCCGACTCGCACTTAGCCCTTTTTTTGTTCATTTGTTGTGCGATTTTTTTTCTCTAGAAAGCAGTGTACGAATTTGACAAGAGATGGATTACAAGATGGTAAGCGTATCAGAAGAAATGCCTCTATGCCCAGCAATTCATGTGCTGGAAGGATAGACAAATATTATATCCGTTTCAGTATAAAATTCTTGTAGGCGTTTCTGTGATACCAAATAGTAAGTAAATCCCTGCCTGGGACCCCAGCTCCCTAATCCCGGATGAGCCGCACTATCCCCGACCGCGCGGAGCTCAACTCTCAACTCATCAAACTGTCTTAAAGACCACCTTCGACGTATCGACTGTCCAAATTACTGTTCTTCGTCCCTGTACACAGTAGGCGCAGCCCATTTGCAGCCACGCCACAGTCTGGTGAAAGCCCTTACAGATAGTTCTCCACTTTCGCAGTTTGAGTGCTCTCTGCGAAGGTGTTTCTCCAGCCTGTGTGAGGTTTCAATAAGTGGTGTTTGTAAAGCGGGGAAGGTGCAAAGTTTCTGAGGAGGGGAAAGTTGTGGAGCGAAGGGCTCGCTGAAGCCACGCGCCTGTCTGTATTCAGCTGTACGAATGCTAAACAGAAATCCCGCTTCGGTTTCTCTAAGTTTGAGTCTAGGGTCATAGACACACGTGATTTTGTACAAGAATGCATCTAAAATCACTTGAAACTGTCTGCAACGACGGCTACTGTATGATTATATTAGATAAGTAACGAAGCACCAGACCTTTCCCAGATTGGACAATATTGTCCAATTGTATCCTTTGTTTTTGTACCTTCAGATTGTTTCGAGATAGATCTTTTATTTCTCTGTCTTGTAAGTAGGAGCAGGGTTTTTGTAGCCGTTTGTTTGTGGAGCGAGTTTCAATCGCCCCCTCCCCCGCCCCCGCTCACCGCACCCCGCACTCCCGCAGCTCTGACTTGCTGTTAACTTTCAGTAGCTTTGCTTGCTGGCAAGTGCTTGTGAACCAGCAGGATTTGTCTTCTCTATCTCATTGCTTGTATCGTGCAAAGATAAATATAAAAGACCCATTTAACATAATGGCGCTAACTATTACGCTACTTCACCCTGTAAAAATGTATTACATTTGCAATAAAATAAACTTTCTATAATAACAATTATGCAATCGAATACTAACAGTTTTATATGAAAGATCCGGGCCCAGTCACAACTATTTATTTTAAAATTAGTAGAAGAAAAACCAGAAGTTAAAAAAAAACATCTTTGAAGACATCTTTGTTGATAGTTCCTACCAGTAAAATTAGAGTGAAAACCATGTATTTCAAGGGTTATATGTTTTCTATTTTAAAATACATTTAAATACTCCCCTTGTGTAATAAGCTGAACAGTAATATTTTAACAAGCTTTCAAAGCTAAGCTTGTTCAGTAACAATAAAACTGTCTCTGGGAATAACAATAAATTTCAATTATTTTAGACATGGAAAAACTATCAGCAGTGTCAAGCATCCATCCGGCAGAGAGCTACATGTTCACAGCCGCCACAAACTAATTTCAAGGCTCGCAGCCCACTGGCCCCAATATATGGTAGAATGGACAGGTCCACCTCTTCTTGTATCCGGAATGAACAACAGCAGAGATCACCAGAAAATCTACATCGTAGAGCCTTGTTTTCAGCAAAAAAGCGGTCTGATTGCACGTGTGTACGCTATATACTCGTAGCACGCGAATCTTGAGCCGCATACACTCTATGCAGTTATGTTACAGACTACGGGCTGCAAACAGAATAGTGAACTGTAGGTTGTGTTATCGATTGTACACGACAATAACGCACGGTTGGCTAGAAACGCACTGGATGTGGAAACGCAACGTTGTTACACAGTGTCAGCGTTAGCTTTTTTTATTCCTTCGACACGGAGTTTCTTCTTTTTGTGACAATCCACTAGTCACATTTTTGACTACTGCGTTTGGGTAGTTAAATCCGATATTTTTTCCAAAAAAAATATAATAGCATTTTTAGTCTACTTTAATAAAAGTAGCTAGTTTTGTTTTTATATACAGCAGACCTGTACATAACTGAAAGAGCCGTCAAAAATTTTATACTTAGTTAAAGAATTACTCCAATCTTTATCAAAAACTATACAGCAATTTAACAGGGAATAAAATCTGCACGATTCCTCACTTTGAAATAAAATGTAACTTTGATTTCTGAAACAACAACCAATCAGCTCCTCTCCATTCAATAGCCCTTCCGGACACTCCCCCCCTTCCCCTCTTCCTCTCTCTGTTGTCCCACGTTGATGTATGCCTCTCTCTGTTGACACTAGCGTGCTTTATCAACGCACGCTTTTATTATTTTTCCGCTCGGAATGCGTATGTAATTTAATTTCCAAAAATAACCGATCAGCGGCGCTGGGCTTTTTAGCTTTGATCCTGTGCGTACGTGCGGCGATACAACTGAAATGAAAGATGGAAGACCCATTATTGATACAATTGATAACAGATTTTATCAGCAAATAAATATTCAAATAACGGAATGTATCCAACTAGCAACTATTTACTCAGCTTTAATGATTCCTTCTGGTTCAGTGATTTTTTTCCCTGCACCCATTTCAAAGAGTTTATGTACTTTCGAATATGTGCGCGTAACATTGTGTTGTATTTTTTTTAAGTACACCTGTAAATAATCTTAGTAGCAAAACCTCTGGAGTTCCATGTGTGAATATGGGAGTGATGAGTGATGCGATGCGGGGGCGGGGGTAAATCACAGCCTCTACGGCTCGATAGAGTTATGTACCAAGCTCGAGTCCCGCCACCAACATTTTAATTGCTCAACTCTGCGCGGAGGTAGGAACTAGACACCGCGTACCCTGCACATTCAATTTGGACCTCATTATACTTAACTTAGATGAAAATGCAAACGCAAGACCAAGTTTGTAATCACTGTCTTGTGTGAAGTCTACGTCTTGTACGTCTTGGTAATTAATTTTACCGTTACAACTGTATCTGTTTAAATTAGAATAGAATAATTTAATGTTTTTAGACAGTGTTTACTTATACTTATTCTTTAATAATGATTACTAGTAGTACGTTAGTAACTGGCAGCAACTGAACAAGAGCTGCGTAATCTACCAGTGTTGTTGAAACTGTGTTTGTACATCTTGGACTAAAATCCACAGTTTATAACCTATTTAGAGGCTAAAACTTCCACCCATACCGGGACTTGAACCCGCGACCTCTGGCTAAACCATACCAGCAGTCTTCCAACTTAGCTAATGGGCATCGGCAAAATTTCGAGCCTCTTTACAAACTCTTTATTACGTACAGGCAGCGACATCTGGCCGAAGCAATTTACATCACTTGCAACCCACTTTGCAGTTAGGTTTTTACATCGGTATGATGATTTAGCCTCTAAATAGGTTTTTAATATTATCCTTAGCACGGGTTAGTGCAACAAAAAGAACATAATTATGTAGGTACAGCGATATCATTACCAAAAATAATTTTTCAATTTAAATTGGCACTACAATAATTTTATCTAAACTCAAAAATACTGATTATTACTTATTGAAATTAAAATTCAATCCACAAAACAATTATTTTATATAAACTCAAAACTATGTATTATTAGTAACTGAAATTAAAATTAAATCTACAGTCACACTTCTACCAAGGGTGTCTCATGCACTTAAGCACTGGTTCCTATGCTGTAGCTATGTTTCACCCACTATCTCTATTAAAATTTGTATGGCGGCGGATCCCAATATATTTTACGGTGTCACTGTACCCCATCGGTGCCACTGCGGTGCTGACGTCGACCACAGGGGTCACCACGGGCTGGGACAGCTGAGTGCTGGTCGCTTACCGAGGTGCACAGCCCTAGATGACGTCATCCGAAGGGCCCTCGCCACATCCGGAGCTCCAGCAATGCTAGAACCTTCGGGAATATTTCGCGATGATGGAAATAGGTCCGACGGAATGACGTCCTATGACGGGAATACCCTGGAAACATGGAAGGCCGCTAGTATAGGACTCAACCTGCGTCGACACGCTAGCGCCTTGCCATGTTTCTCAGAGAAGAAGAGCGGCTGGCTCGGCGGCCGGCGCAGCGGACATTGGGTAATCAATACATGTTCTTGCCATTTGGGTCGAGACACTGGGACCGTGGGGCCCAGAGGCGCATTCGCTCTTTAAAGAGCTGTCGTCGCGCTTCGCTTTAAAGAGCTGGCGCATACCTCGGCCAGAGAATAAGTCTGGCCATCCAAAGGGCGAATGTTGCCAGCATTCTGGGCTCTCTGCCGCCGGACACCGACCTGGAAGCAAGTAAAAGTATTTGGAAGTATTAGTTTATATTATTACTTGTATAGTTATAATTAATCAATTTCTATTTAAATAAAAATCAATATATTTTCGATTTTCTTATGTACACTCACCTAACTATATTCTTCCTGCAATACACTCCATTCAAAAGTTATCTGGAAGAGATCGCTCTGAGTGATAATATCGCCAACTGTATAATATCACTTAGATTTAAGAAATAATAATTGTTCTTCTTTGTTTTCTGGTTGTGCAATAAAGTGGTCTTTATCTGTCTATCTACCAGTTTCGGGAAAGATATGCAACCTAAAGGATGTATTGAGTAGACCCACACCATACATGGTGGACGCACTAGTCGAGCGGTGACTTCCTACTTGCAAAACACTAAGAAATAAATTAAAAAATAAATATTATATATTATAATAAATAAATAAATAAAATGCCTTTATTCAAACATAAACACAGGTAAAGTACAGTCCTGTTCGTACGGAAGTATCGATTAAGTTTTTAAATATAAGTCAAGACCACAATGGAATAACAGTTCGGTACCATTAAGTAGTCAAAACTGTTTTGTGAAGGTATGAATAAAGTAAAAAAATATATGTGAGTACCTCTTAGCTTAGCGTTGGCTAGTCTAATGAGTGTTCATAGCTCCATGCGCTATCTGCAGGGCTCAACATCGCAGATAGTCCGCTTCCTTCCCGGGGCGCGGCGCGCGGCTCTCGGACACTTTCAGCGCTCGGCAACTCCGGGCATTAATTAGCGATAACTCGGACGCCCGGACTCGCTGTGACCTACATTCGTTTGCTGCTGACGCGGTTTATACGTGGAATTATAATTATGTCAGATAGTTTCACTTAGTTTTCAAAGGCCTTTAGATACTTTTCCGCTGCTGAAATGGGCTTTCAACAATATATTTGCCATGTACATTTGAGCTATTACACGATTTTATCATTCTGTCATTCTGGTATTGCAGATAAGCAGCAGCTTATATACATAGTTCCTTATAGTTCCTACAGGATTATTTCCAATAAAGATCTTGTTTACCTTGACGTAGTTACTAAATAGTTACTAAATAGTTTCTAAACCAATTCAGGAGGTAAACAGTAATTAAAAAAACTTAAATCAAATATTTAAAAAAAACCGCCACAAAAAACTAACTCTTAAAAAGTAAAACTGCATCAATGTCGCTATTTTCAGCCAAATCAAAGCAAAAACAAAAACAAAAAAAAAATTTCCGCCGTATCGAAATCGCTGGATCCGATCCGCTACGAAAGAACGTACATATACACAAACGTAGGCTCCGAACTTATAACACCCCTCTTTGCGTCGCGTAGAGGGTTAAAAACAACAAAACATTTTGCATAGTGTCTGCGAAAGAAAGTGTGTGTAACTCGTACGAAACGCAGTAATACTAATAAGATTGCTTGCAGTAGCCCGCGCCCGCGCCCGCACCCCGCGCCCCGCACCCCGCGACGCCGTCCCCAGTAGTTGTGTAACAAAAGCACTTAGCGAGTGATCGCGCAATCACAAGCGCGTTATCATAAATCGCGGACACGTCTCACGCACACGCGCGCCCCGCGCGTCCACACGCACGCACACGGCCGCGCGCCCCTCGCAAGTGAAATATTGTTATAGTTGTCGGAACGAAACCGAGCCGGGAAGCGGCAAATGGTTTTTGTTAACATAAAAGAAAGTGGAGGTGAGACCCGGACCGAGCTTCGTAAAGGCGACAAAATGTTTCTGAAAGGATTGATGTGACGGAAAATTCTATTTGAAGGAGATCGTTTTACGGCCTAAATAGTTAGGTTGAAGCTAAGCGTATTTAGCGTACGTATTGACGGTATTAAGATAAATAGGCAAATTGATGATAGAACTAGCTTTATTTGGCACAGCCTCTGCCAACATAATCATGGGCTATTTATTATATTTCTACGAGTACTAGCTGATCGCGCAAACGTTGTTGTGCCATATTAATTACCCTACAACCTTTTCTCAGACCTACCAAATATACACGAAAAAAGTCATAAAAAACATGGTGAAGCCGTTTTGAAGGATAACTAACACCGTGACACGAGATTTTATTTATGTTAGACTTACGTCTTACGTATGACGTCCGTTGTATTTCATCCACTTCACTATATCAGTCGTGAAGATTTGATTGACATGCTAATTCACCAAAATATATAAGCAAAAGTTAAATCTGTATGTAGAAACAACCCATTCCCTATTAAGCTTAAGCATACCTACTAGCCCAGAGAATGTTAGCCTACGGGCTACGATTTTATGTGCTACGCTGCTACGTTGCTACGCGGCTCAGTGGCTACGAGCGGTGCTACGCGCACTACGCAGCCTCTACAAATATCACTGCCGGCGGATTATGCCGTTAACCCTTGTTATGACGCAACACCGCTTGTACCACACTAAGGGAAGATATGAAAGGATACATTGCACCACAAATATATTCTTATCGCATTAGAAAGGCCATGCTAAAAGATTAATAAAAGTGTTAAAGGTTTTTATCTATGTCTACTAATGTTTTTTATTATATAGCCTGTCCAAAAGTAATTCTAGTGATGTGGTACACAACACGCTTAAAAAATTGGTGACAAACTGTGCTAGTCATATCTTATAAATTATAATGCATTATGTCTATTTGAGTTATCTCGTAAAATAATGTTCTTATGTGTTTACGCCCTTACTAGAGAACGCTGAGAACATAATGGAAAACTGAACTCAGCAAGTTAAAGTTTATTATAAGAGTAACTTAATTTTTTGCATTTTTCAAGGCCGGAAAAATTCTACAAAAAGAATTACTCTTTTTGTTAATTTTTACGTGGTGGAAAAACAATATCACTCCAATTTAATTCGCAAGCAAGTTTCCCATTATATCATTCTCGAACAATCTGAAACTGTACGTATCTGAAATGCTTACACATTGAAAATTACTGCAAAATTTTTCTGCTTTTCAATTAGAAATACTCTTACAGGGACCTTACAAGACCTAAGTATGATAATAAATTTAAAAATCTGACCGGTACATTTGTGTCTACTTATTTTGTGTGGAACTCTTAGTTCGTATCCTGGCTACATGTGTTATCGCCGAGAGTCAGCGAGTGTGCCGGTAATCCCGACGACCTTTCCCAAAAACAACAGACTTGGTTAGAAGCTGCGTCCTGTTCATTCAGATGTAAGAAACCTGTGCGACGACTAATGAAACAAGATCGTGGCAAGTGGCCAACCCGGGTCCCTGCCTACCCTTCTGGGCTACAGGCGTAAATTTATAAATGTATGTGTATTTAAAGAGCTATTTATTTAGAAGGTCGTCTTTGTTTTCATTGTGAAGTCTGATTTAGTGTGACAGTGAAAAAAAATGCTCTAAAATCCACTAGTGAAAGTCGATAACACAACATGCAATAAAACGTAAACCTATTTTGAAACACTAGAGCGAAACTTCCACCCAGTGTTTGTCTATGGAGCAGATCGTACGGATTCTTTGCACAAAGATTAAGCTTCATCCAGACGTGTGTTTGTTTTGGGCCAACTCTTTGATACTTCCCGCGCATGTTTTACTTGCGACCTTTCGCATTCATAATTCGACGGAGAAGTTGAAGCGTACGAGAGTTACTCGAGCGGGGATATCTTTAAACTGGGCGTTGAGGAAACTCTTGACTCTCAGTACGATATACTTTAGATACCGGTATCCTACAGTTGTAATAGAGTATTTACCTTTCCGATTAGCTTCAGAAATGGTTAAAATGGACTTGGGAGCTACGTATGTGGATTAGGTCAAGCTCCTAAGACTTCTGCTGAATATTTCATACTTTTAATGGCACGGATATTTACTCCTTTATTTTTTCCGAAGGGTGCCAAACGGGACCCTATCACTCTGCCGCCGCTTCCGGTTTGTCTGTCTGTCTATCCGTCTGTCTCTGTTCGTCCGTCCGACCTTTAAAGTGCTCTGTCTTTGGAACCGTAATACGTAGCCAGTTGAAATTTTCACCGAATGTGTGTTATAATATAACGGTGGATTACCTAAAAAATCATTGGAAAAAACCGGCCAAGTACGAGTTGGACTCGCGCACCGAGGGTTCCGTACAAATTTGTAGGTAGGTACCTACATATTATAAATAGTTCAGGAATTGAGTCTCATAGTTTTCCGAGCCTTTTCCGAACTTCAAAGACTATTTTTTGTATGATTTAGATGAACAAGCCGTGATTGTGAGACTTGTTATAATTATGTGTTTTAACGACAAATAATAAAAAACGGCCAAACGTGAGTATGGAACTCTCGGTGCGCTAGTCGGAACCCTAGGTCCTGTTTTCTTACAATACTTTGATTATTTAGCTATTTACTCATATGTTACATAATTATATATTTCATTGGCTGAAAATTTACTTTTTTAACAAATTGACACTATTTAACATTATAAGCAATAAAATTTTATCACAGATTCTTACCGTAGAACAACAAATGTTTTATGTTCCCGAAAGAGGGAAAAGGAGAGGAGAGAGGATTTAACACCTCAAAATAATCAACCGCTCCACACATTTTTGTGTCGCAAATTTTATTTTTAGTACGTAAAGCTGCTTTTTTGGCACTCTTGATAAAACAATTTTTATCTTTTTTTGAATGCTCATAAAATAAAAATAAAAAGTAGTTTAATAATAATTGAACATGGGTTTATTTAATTTAAAATGCACTTCAAATATAGTACGAAGTATATTTTAGAAAATTTATCGTTTTAGTTTAAAATTATTTTTACGAGTTTTTCATAACTGGTGACTTGAATCATGCATTTTTTATTGAATAAGATCCCCCAATTCAAGAGACAAAATTTGTTGGAAGAAATTTATAGAAATAAACTCACTCTGTATGCTATAATAAATCCCAAAGGTCTTACTACTTCAGCATAATAATATAAATCCTAAAGGTCTTACTATCATTGACTCTGCATTCAACAGCACATCAACCTTTACATTTTAGTTGCAAAATATCCCTCAACTCATCAGTTGATATGCTGTAGATCGTGCTTGAAGGTTTTAAGCTTATCTCAGTTTAGATTTTATTACAGGAAAGCTAGAATTTGAAAGAAAAGGGGTGATTTCAGACTACTTTTCCTTGTCACAATTTCCCCTATCATTTTCGGAAGTGTAATGTTACAAGTGTCGTGACACCTGCAAATACGCGGCAATTCATAACGCGCGTCGCGTCGCGTGACGTATGACGCGCCATCGCCAGTGCGCGCGCTTTGTCGCGTGTTTGTTCAACGGATATGGCGCGTGTTATGATACATGGTGTTGGTACAGCGCGTGTGACGTCACAAATTCATTCCGAACTAGTTTCGCATGCAAAAGCGTGAAAGTACCGTTTCTGTAAAAGTAGATGAAATTAATCTGAAATGAAATGTTGAGAAAAAAAAACATTGTAAAAAGGATATTTTATGGATATGGCCAGGTGGGCCACGTTAAACTTACACAAATTAGTTCAACCGTGAATGAGTAACAAACTTCTTGTATTCGTCGTTTTTGTACAAAAATACTCGCAAAATGTGAAAATCTACGCAACCGAGCACACTTTAAAAAAACAAAAAAATACGGTCCGTGCGGTGTTTCTGTATAATCTGTCGGACGCTAGTTTGCGGAAGAGATATCGCTTAATTCATTAATTTATTCGTTCATACGGCTTTTGTTTTACAAATTGTTGAGTGCAGAGTCGCGTCGCACAAACAGGATTTCCATTGTGACACCATTAGTAGGAACGCTTGCCAGGAAATATAATTATCAAAAGTCCGTTTTAGTTTCGTGCACTCTAAAGACATAAGTTACGGAAAATCTTAACCGATAATGTTAAGGTTGACCTGTGGTTGTCTGTACTGTACATTACAATATTAAGATTAAAATCATACATTTCGTCACAAGCTTTTGTACTGTGGATACAATGCGATCTTAGAAAAATATGACGTGTTGGTAAGTAATTTCTAATAATCCTTCTAACAAATATATTTCAACAGCCAAATGCAAATTAGGTTGATGAACTCTGTACACTTGGGAACTTACTCAGTACACTCGGTACGCCCGGTGTACTTGTACACTTGTTAAGTTACCTGCGTGTATTCCACGTAGATACCTAAGAGGAATGTAACGTAGACGATTTTTTCACTTTCTCCTGCTGTACCCGCTTATACTATTTACTATTTTTGCTTGCGCGATGCAGGAATGTTGGAGTTTATAGTGCGCGCGCAGAATGGACATGTGCTCGCCACAATTAATAATACGTTTTTTGGACACAAGTATCTTTACAATGGCAATGCTCGCAGCATTGAGTTCGTCTTAATGCTGCGAGCATTTTCTACCGCGGAAAGATGAGATGAGAGTCCATTTATTGCACATACTTATTAACGGCAGGTACGCTCTCAGTTCCATTAAGGCGTAATTAGACGTGTGCACCGGCGAGGTAGACAGGGAGTGTAACAGATTATGTTGTTTGCTCAGCGCCGCTACAGGAGGTAAATCGCGAGTTTTTCGCGCCGCGCGCCGGCGCCGTTACCGCTCTAGTTGCGCTATGATCGCATAGAGCGCAGAGCGGATTAGGACAGAACTTCTCATTCGCCAACTTGGACACAAAATTTCTGTTTCTCAAAATATCACGGCAAATGCTTATAAGCCGGCAATGCAATGCTATTATGCCGGTTGGTAATAAAAATGAAATAATGTTTTAGCTAAACGTTGCATAAAAATATGAGTAAGTAGCTATGTAGTTGTCATTAAAGGTAAATCTGAACTTTTGCAAATGTCCATTTGTGGTAGAAGGCTTTCTTAGCCGAATATTTGGAGTCCTCATAAGAATAAGAATAAACTTTATTTGACAACATTACAAAGAATTACAAACAATAGGTGCATAATTAAGTTAGTAAACCATAGAACACATTGATAACTGTGATTTATTAACGTTTTGTGTTTTTTTTTAGATTACAGGTATAGTTTTCTATTTCAGTGGCTTGGTCATAGATTCGAGTTAACCCACACTATTGACCATTCTATTCTCTTTTTCCCTGCAATCTTTATT
This sequence comes from Yponomeuta evonymella, assembly GCA_963969515.1. Classification (NCBI taxonomy): domain Eukaryota; kingdom Metazoa; phylum Arthropoda; class Insecta; order Lepidoptera; family Yponomeutidae; genus Yponomeuta; species Yponomeuta evonymella. Next base: position 18,453,479 of record OZ018361.1, read on the forward strand.
GGTGCCTGAAAAACCTTAGTCTCCGCCTCTAGTAGTGTCGCCGGTCTGCGGGCGAGGCGGCGCCGCGTGAGGACGCGACAGTAATTTGTCAAACGTCTGCGCCGCGCCTTAACATCTCGGCTACAGCCGACAGCCGCACGATTAATGACCTTATTGCCGGGTGATACGGGCGATATTGCCCCAATAGGAGTCAAGCTCAAAGCACTCGAGTAAGAAATAAAACGTACATTATCTCAGTCGTTAGTGAGAGGCTTTCGTTTTTGGGGCAAAAATCTTAGCGTTTCTTTTCGATTGAGAGTGCATCTTGATTGGTGTTTTTCCCAGTCGAGTCATTTTTTATAGTGCCGAGGAAAATAGATTTGTCATCGAAGACCGACTTTCCTATCCCCCCGTTTAAAGTTTGTCGGTCGAGTAGTCAACAACATTTGTCAGACATTGATAATGTTTAAAGTGAACTGAAGTATCCCGCGCGTTATTATCGAGCCTCACTTCCAACGTTTGCTTAGCAAACGACACCGCTAACTGCGGTCTATTTGCAGATATTATCTAAAAGCTTCTTATTTCACATCCGCCCGTGTGTAAACAAGATATCTAGGGCTTCTATTTGTATTTGTACTGCTCAAGTGTGGGATCGTCCGTAAGTCAACGTCGACTGGTTACGAGTTCTAATGTGACTAACTTGAATTACGTAATTTACGACTTTGCTTTATCTGAATGTTAATGACGATGGTCTTCATGATATTCCGACAGAATTACATTATCCTGGTCGCTTTACTGCAGTTCTGTACAAGTAGTTCCGTCGCAGCTTGATGTCTGTGCGGCAGGCCCATTAGCGCTGCGTGAGATATTAAAATTCATCGGGCGGCGCAGTGTCTCGCGAGCGAGCGTCTCCGCCGGCCCGGCTCGGCCCGGCTCGGGTAAGCGGGATTAGTCGGGTTAAGCGAGCTTTTACAGGATTAGGCTGCTGATAGCGTAAAACTGTGTTTGAATTGCTTGACATCTTCTGTCTTTTTAAGTTGAACGCGTCAACTTCTTCCTTGCATCGTATTTCTAGAGGACTATTACATATGCAAAATGCTTTACAGGAACGATTTTATAAACATAATAGTTTAACAAAGCTTAGATTGACTGTGACGTAAGTTTTCAAAATGCGTGCATGCATGTTAACAACTAATATGTGGACCAATTTTGTTTAAATTAGATTAGATTAATGCTCTTTATTGCACACTCTTTACTTTATTAATATTCTTCATTGAAATTAATGCAGAGTGAAGCGGAAAATTACGATTTATTTTTCTATAACCGTAGTTTAACAGTGCACGGTGGTACCTGGCCCCAGGACATCGCTAAACACCGAGCTCCGTTTATCATACAAATGGATTTCCTGAATTAAAACCAGAGTCGAGGCTGCAGCGTTCATTAAACACTACAAGCCGCTGTCCGAGCCGATCTCGACTCTATTCCAAGGACGGTAGAGACCACGAGCGAAGCCCAAAGTACGGTGGACGGTACAATAGCGGTGCTCAAGAGAGAAACTATAGAGTCGTTGCTTAATGACGTCCTTGAGATGGCAACTGCTTTGAATACGGTTCCCCCCTCCTTGTGTACTTGAGCAAGGCGTGGAGTATCGCTCCACTAGACTTAAATGATTCCAAATCAAATCATGCTTTTGCGTTTTACCGTAGTTACGTCTACTAATTTTCACTAGTCTCACTACAGGGTGAGTTTGAATTCGTATAGCGTATTTTAAGGGGACGTTCTAACCATGATTTAGAAATATATAGGTATAAGGCTGATTTAAAAAAAAATACGCAAAAAAATTTTTTTTTATTTACCCGATATGACTTCACTTAAGCATAAACAAACAATGTCGGCGCCGGTCAACCCAATTGTTTGTTTAATTGTTTACGCATATCGGACTACATACTCTTAAGCATTTAACATATTAGAAAACGTTTTTCGACGTTATGGTACTTCTTAACACTTAACACGAATTTGGATTCACAGTTTGGTGCCAAAGGTTGGAAATCATGAATATTTACAAACATTTTATATCATTAATGATGAATCATTATTAATACTGTTTTTCACAATAAAAAGAACATTCCCTCAAAATATTGCTAACGCTTTCAAAATCACCCTGTAGTTTTTCAGGATATTTCAATATTTCTCATGTAGTCTATAGATGAGAACTAATTTATTCATATTCAATTGATATCATTGATATTAAATGGATTCATATATAGAGAAGAGAAGAGCGGGTGAACGTGCGCTTCTGCTGTAAAGAGAAATTTCCCGCCAGGCAGATGTCTGCAGACATTATATATTATTTATTATATGGTATGTCATCTGTCACTGTTCGAGTATGTAGTGCGTGCGCAGAGTTGACATGTGCTCGCCACATATGTATTAGTAATTAGTAACCATAGTAACTCTAATACAACTATCCAATAGATAGATAGAAAACACTTCATTGTACATAAAAATAGAAATTACACAGATATTTCTTAATCTAAGAGTACAGATGGCGGCCTATAATATAGCTTTTATAATCGTCAACTGGCTCGGATTTGTCAAAACATCATACTATTATTTATTAGCATATTTCGTGATATTAGTACAGTCACGAATACAATTTTGATATGGGTTGAAACATGGATATCACCGATGTTTTGTATCGTTTAAGATATCATAACTTTACTTGGCTTGATATCCAGGACTAATCATTGGAAAACACAAATTGTGTAACGAAGCGGGACTACATTAGCAATGAATTAATACCACTACCTACTGATAATCCGGCTTCTTTATAAATGCTGTATTTAGCAAGCAAATGAATGGATTTCTAAGAGAAATAATTGAAAAATAACTCAGTTGAATTGTATTTATCTCTTCTACATTTAAAAGTGATTAATAACCTTTCACTTGCGTCCACTTTCAACAAAAGATAAGATAAGAATATTCTTTATTGTATACCGGAAAAAATGTTACAGAAACAGAAACGACAAAAGAAAAGATACAATTGTATAATTTAGTATCCCGGAGCAGTTTCTTACTGGCCCAGATAGGTACATACAGACACTGCTAGCCTCAGAACATTGTGTTCTGAGCTGCTAGCTAAAAAGGGAGGGTCGCCCAGCGCGCGGTTGCCGGCCGCCGGCTGCCGGCCGGTCGCTGGTCAGTGTGTAAGTAAAGTGAGGTATCAATTCCCACGCGGACCCGCGTCAACTGTCGACACTGCATCAGACGGAGCAGGTCCGGCTAGTAAATAACGTAAGGAAGATCTTTCTCAAGAAAGCACTCGGTTCCACAAATTTCAATCTAATCTCTAGGTCCCTAATTCGAAATCACGTATCAATCTTAAAATTTTAGAAGGCTTTAGAAGTGTTAGCTACAATCTAATAGAACCGTTATACCAGTGCTAGATCATTTGTATCACATTTAGTAGCAATTCTGCCTATACTTAATACCTTAATAGACTTACAGCGTCTGATGATTAGTCACTAACTTGAACGTATTTTATCTATGATAAATAAAAAAGATTCAATTATCTCATGCTAAGTTAAATCCCGACAGGATATTGCCGAAAGTTGTCAACTATAGTATGGCAATTGTTGATGATTTAAAGTAGGAGCTGATCAAAACGGGAAGGGACTTTCTGTAACATCGTATGCCACACGCTGACTCCTAAACATAAGCCCTGCAAGTTTCAAACTGAGCTTTAAGTCCTGGTATTTGTATCTGAATTCGCTTGGTGAGTTGCTTAGGTGCCGCTGTGTCTCTAAATATTATTACGCCAGAAAACTGAGCGTTGTGTCTTGGTAATAAAGACTGAAATGACTCGCCTTGGTACTCGGACACCTGCGCCGGACCCTTGTCCCTCAAGTGCTAAAGCGGCTGTCGACGCGCGGCGCGTAATAAAACAAACGATGCATCTTGCCCAGTACATTTGTACACCTGCTACGAAGGAAACTGGTCTTTACGTAGTCTCAATAAGAGTTGTGGGACATAATTGAATAAGTTGGCGTGTGATTGTACATACTCACTCAATGGCATAACGCTCGTTTATGACGCCATAGTTTTCTTTTCAGGACATTTTCCGAGTCGGCCTCGGCCGAAGGGTTCTGTTTACATTTTCCTTTCAGTGAATAAGAGAAGAAGGCAGTTGAAACGGATATTTTATTCTCGGGGCCATTGTGTATCTGACAATCTGCAGAGGCACCTGTATCAACGTCGAGCGACCGGAATGTATGGGATAAGCCGGGAAGCGCGGACAGCACGACTGCAAACGATCGTACACTGTGACACTATTCTCCGGACACAGAAGGTTTGGTAAATAGATACAAGTAACTTTATGAATACAACTGAATAAATAAGATGGACCTACAATGATTTGATTCGGGACTCGCCCAATAAATCCTGCATATGCGTGGACGTATAATTATCGTAGTAGACGGTGCTAATACTAAATAAAAATACTAATTATAATAAAATAAATAAATATACCTTAGTTCAGAAGTTCTTAGTTTAGCTAGGTATAGAAAATTATCGATATTTAATTATAATTTAACTACTTCTTGTAAGCAAAAATTTGAAGACTCAAGTCTTTTTAGGGTTCCTTACCTCAAGAAGAAAAATCTTCCGTCCGTCAGTCGGTGCGTCCGTCCGTTCATCTGTCTGTCAATACCCTTTATCTCGGGAAGGCGTGGAGGTATCGAATTGAAATTAAAACCATTTACTCAAGTCTACAGTCCCTTGAAGCTGTTAAAAAAAGACACGGCCGGTTACGCCGCAAAAAACGTATATTTCGAGACTCAAGGAAATCAAAATTTATAAGGTACTTTCCGTTGACCTAGAACTGTGAAATTTGGCAAGTAATATTGTCTTATACTTGAAATACAGGAAAAAATCTAAAAACGGTACATTTGTAATTAAATCATTAAAAAAATTGTTTTTGAAGTTCGGGAAAAGATCAGAAAAAACTGCGAGACTGAACTATTTATAATGTAATTTGTACAGAACCCTTGATGTACAAGTCCGACTCGCACTTGGCCGGTTTTTTTCAAATTGCTGTGAAGTTTGAGATTAAATTTCAAGATTGTTTGAAAAATAAAAAAAATCATCACTGAGAATCTTTAATTGGTTGGTTCAGATTTGGCGTCACAATATACACGAATATAACGGTTATAACGAAAAGCCCTACAACTTCCCGAAGAGGCGGGAACCACCCAAGAACCTCGCAATACGAAAAACTGTTTTTCGCCTTTATGTCACATCCTTTTTGGAAAGTTAGGGGGATTTTGTCTCAACCAGGATAACAAGTGGTAAACTCAATCAAGCATTTTATTAAGACAATTTCAGTATGTACTCACTTTTAGATATTCTCACTAAACAAAATAAAAATATCATTATTTTATCGTTACAGCAAACCCTTACTATCTCACTTATAGTTAAAGAGCATTCCGTTCGAAATAAGATCAATCTATGGCAATTAACTGTTTAAATTTAATGCCATCAGCAAAATTATTCTGTTCTAGTCAAAATTAACTTTAAATGCGACCATCAACGAAATCCTCACGGAAGTGAGTATTCTGTCTTCAGACTAAGTGTAAAATATCTCGATAAGAGAATTCGACGTCACCTATAAAGCTATCACATACACTTGTCAGCGGGCGGTGGCTAGGTGCGGGGAGCGGGTGCGGCTCCACACTTGCCACGGAATCTTTCAATCGTTATCTTTTATTCGCGAACGGTAGTTACCGTTCGGGTGTGAGACAGGTGCGTTAAATTTCTTATTTAACGCACGCCCAAGTGTGTAAATGTGTGTTTTGGTGTGTTATAAAACATTATCTTATCTTATCTTATTTTTCTTGTGGTTTGGCCGTTTCAAAACAATGAAGTACATCCTACTTGGCCATATCTATTGAGAATGACCGATTGTGTATGATTTATTTTTGTTAGGTAATCCAGTACGCGTACGTAAAAAGTTCGCATCTTGGGATTACACATTTAAGAAAGAAAGAAAGAATACATTTATTTAAATTCTTACAGAAACACAAGGTAAACACGAAGGTACACAAACAAAATACACAAACGTCAAAAAAGCAAAGCTAAAAACAAAAGAATCGTGAAGAGAACATGTGAGGCATACATATAGAGTCAAAGGCCATGACTACTATACTCTCTAGGTCAAATGCCTAATGTGGCTCGATAGTATTGCTCTGACGTATTGCTAGAAAATGTGTGCGTCAGTACGATGGCACTGACGCACCTTTCTAACTTTTCTAATTAATAAAATCACACTTTTCTAACCTCCAAATTATGTATTTTTCTGAAAAAAAAGTTTCTAGCATGTTTTATAATAAATTTGTTGGTGTAATAAATGTCTTTCTTTCGATGTCTTTTTGCTAAAACAAAGTCTAACTTTAAACTTACTTACTCCAGAGCACAAGAAGTTAAGTACAGCAGACACAATATTTATGCCACCAATGACTGAGTCATACAAAACGTATAGAATATAGAGAAAATTGTTGTCATCATTAGCAAAAAACTCTATCAGTAACGCCTCACAATTACATAGGCTCACGCGTGTATCCTGGAGGGGAGGCAGAGACCAGACCATGATCCTGACAAATCTCTTTCGCTTCATCAACATTCATTAATCGTTTCATGCACGCACGCCGGTTCCAGGTACTTTTTATCTTTTTTTTAACGCCTCATCTATCGCCGCCAAATGCATGCCACTACTTAGAGATAAGAAACTATTTGTAATATCTTTCACCTGGTTGTGCAATAAAGTGTTCTCTATCTATCTATTGTTATAACATTGTTATAACCATAATATGGTAGGACATTAAATACTGAAGTATGTTGCATTAAAGACCCGATCGGCCACAGCTACACCTTAATGCATTATGCGTCAATCCAGTATCTCCTCCTCCTTGCGACGATGCTGCGGCCCTACCCAGTTGACACACTTCATCATCAACCCATTATGTCCCCACCAAGGGGCACGGGTCTCTTCCCTGAGGAAGGTATAGGCCATACTCCACCACGGGGGCCAAGTCCGGATTGGTGGAGGCGTGTAGACTAGTGGCTCGTCTACTGTCAGAAGTTGTCAAGCCGCCCTAAGGCCTCTGACTTGGCTTAACGACTGCCATCTATCGACGGCAGCCGGCACCAACAGCTTAACGTGCCTTGCGAAGCACGGAACCGCTCGGAAAAATGCCACTAGCGTTAGGCATAGACGGCGACCCATCCATGCACTGAACGCGCCCTGTGTTGCTTAACCTTCGTGATCGTTTAAGATCACTCAGGCAGCCGGGGCTACGAGCGATATTGACACACGCCGAGAATTAATGACGGTCGAGCTACCCTTACCGCCCCTACCGCCCCAGTCGCACTGGCCCCGCGGCCGCACTTCTACGGGATTTATGGAGTGAGGATAGACGGGCGGCGTTTGAAGAGTCTGTCGCCAGCTCCAGAACATACGCCATTGGGACCTTTACTCGGGCAACTAACCAACCAATACCAAATGAGTTAATATCCAGGACATCAGCTTGATGTATCAGTATTTGGAGCTTTGGCAGAGGGTTGATATATTTTCTTCTTCTCCTAATCCAGGTTTGGAATCGATTTGATGGGTGGAAGGTGTGCGTGTGGTCTTCAATGAACGTATTGAGTATATTTATAATTTAACGATTTTATTTATTTTTTGAAGAAAACGATTACATTGTGTGCATGATATGCAAGATTAACGAAGTGAAGTTAGTAACGATAGATAGGCCGGGTGGGGATCGACTGATGACGTCAATGGGTTGCTGCTGCTAACGTCACACCGGTCCAGTAGTCCATTAGTTCCTTAGGCGAAGAAGAGATGGCGCTAACACTAGTAAAGTGTTCTATCACAAAGACGCATTTATTAGAAAAAGTAAGAAACTTTCATCATCATCATCATTATCATCCGCCATTTGACGCTGGGCTTCCTTTGTGGTTTTCATAGCCATGAGGGGTTTTGCCATAATCGCCACGCTTGGCAGGCGGGAAAAAACTAAGAAAAAAACTTTAACTCTAGTGAAATAATAATATTTATAAATAATATCACAATAATAATCAACGTTTAGCCTAAAAGTACCTTAAAACTATTGTTGAAAATTTAAAGATAGTTGTTACCTAAATAAGCGGATGATAAGTCTAGAACAGATATTATGATATAAACTAGCACAGATTTAACGCATATAATATCTTGCAGCGAGCGCGAGTGCGGCGAGGGCGAGCGCGGGGCGCGGCGCGCGGGCGGGGGGCGCGGCGCTCGGCTCGTGGCAGGCGCGCAGGCCGGGCCCGATGCAGGCGGCGTAGGCCATGAGGTGCGGCAGCTGGCTCTGCTCGTACAATCCGGCGAACACGTGGTGCCGAGGCCCGCGCGCGAACACCGCCACGTCGTCGCCGCCGTGCGTCTCCGACTCCAGCGGCACCTCCACGTGCGCGCGCCACCGGAGATCGCGCGCCTCTGTCACACACATCGAACAAAGATACATGTGACAGTAGTAAGTCATACAGTGCTGCTCGGCGAACGGGGTTTAAATCCCATACGAGCATAGTTGGATTTATAATGCAGTGGGGTAAAGCATGTGACGGAAAAGCAACTCACCAAAACCAGACTCCTCTGCAAAGTTGGCACGCACGCCGTCAGCGACGTGTGGGCGGAAGCCGGGCCCGTTGGCGTAGGAGAGCGTGAGGTAAGGCACGCCATCGTCGCCCACGCTGTCGGACGTGCCGAGGATGTCGCCGCCGCGCCGCGTATAGCCATTGAACGCCATGACGTGCGCGTGGTCGGCCGTGACCACGAGCAGCGTGTCCCGCGGGTCGCCGAGCTGGGCGGCGGCCTGCACGGCGGCACTCAGCTCCAGCGTCTCGTCGAGCGCCAGATGCACGTAGTTGTCGTGGTGCGCGTGGTCGATGCGGCCCCCCTCTACGAACAGAAAGTATCCGCGAGGGTTCCGTGCCAGGCGCCGCATGGCCGTTACTGTCAGCTCCTCTAGCGTTGGCTCCGACTCCTCAGGCCCTTCTAGGTGATAGCGCAGATGCGTGCCCTCAAATAGTCCGAGCAGATAGTCCGCCTCTTCAGTAGAGTTGAGCAGCTGTTGGCGATGCCACATGTACTCGTGACTGACACCACGCGTTACTTTGTCTACGCGCCACTCCTCGAGTAGGTTACGTCCGTCTGTGCGCCGTCCCAACGTATTCTCCTCATCTCTCGTATCGTTAGGCAAGAACTCGCGGCGTCCGCCACCCAAGATCACCTGCGAAAAGCAAAGCATAAAACAGACAATCAATGGCGGAACCTCTATACATAGTACAGGATCTACCTAGTTTGGTTTATACAGTAATTAATAAATAACGTATACTTAACATCCATGTTTACTTGTTAATTAGTCATAACTTTACATGTATACCGATGTTTGTTTCTCCATAACGATCTTTATCTTATCTTATCCGCCGCGCACATAAATTACCTTAAACTGGTTGCCTGGATATCCATGTATAAGCTGTTGTGCGATGTCGGGGCACGCGGCGGGGTCGTGCCCCGCGGCGCGCACTTGCGCGTCGTTCTCCCAGCCGCGGTTGGCGGAGCGGGCATACGCGCCGGCCGGAGACGCGTGAGTAACACGTGTTGTGGTCACGATACCTATAGGTAAATAATTGTCATAGAGTTGTATTGTAATGCGACTGCGCTATGTCGCGCCACACAACGGCGAGTCTTCAATGGAATCTTCGATGACGTCATGCCGCCTAGCAGCAGTGTGTGCACACATATATGGTCCACAAAAAATACATATCTTTACATTTTATGTTTATCGTGATTATAGGCTGATGTTCAACGGCAAAGCCGACATGGTTAGGACGTCAATTAAATAAATATAGGTCTATGTTATTAATTACATGATGCCATTACCATTCTATCATGATGATACTATCAAAACTAATACGGATTAAATGAAAGAGGCTTAGATTTTATAAAAACATATTTAGAAGGGAAAATTCAATAATAAAAATGGAAGTTCCACAGCGATCGATTTATAGACCGTTCCCTTTTTTAACCGACTTCAAGAAAGAAGGAGGTTATCAATTCGACGCGTATATCTATATAGTTTTTTTTGCTATGTTTTCGCATAACTCCGTCAAATCTTAACCGATTTTGACAATTCTTTTTTCGTTCGAATAGATATAACGTCCCATTGGTCACCTTTTAAATTGGTGAAGATCTGATGACGACTTTCAGAGATAGAGAACGAAACTCTTCAATGGAAAGCAGCAAATAAGCCCTACTGGGGCCCATCCTTTAGTAATATCCGTATGTTTCATAAAATAGCATAAAAGTAGTCCCACGTTAATTTGGTGATGTTCTGGTGAAGACTTTTGGAGATGGAAATTTAGAACATCAAATTTTAAAGCAACGAATTAAGTAGGGTAAATTATTGTTATAAGGGACTTGTTTATTTTTCACCCGCTCCCTCACTATAAATAAAAAAATAAAAAAAATTTAATAAAAAATAAAAACCGACATAATTATCAACAACATTGTAATCGTTAAAATAACACAAAGTGAAGTGAATTAAAATCAAATTAATTCGGAACCTTTAGTGCGTCAGTACGCAATAATTCGATTTTTTAATGCCTTTGTCTACAGAAAAGCTGAAGCCTTTATACGTTACACGGAAGAGAGACAGAGAGAGAGAAAGTATGGGCTTTGTCACTATGCGTGCCCACCTAGGATTGGTGATAAGTTGTTTTGAAGATGGTTTGAAGTGGCACTATGTAAAAGAATGTGATAAATAGAATGATGACAATATAGTAATGAACACAACGGTCATTCTTGTTATTTACTTATTTAGGACTTCATTAACAAAATGAATTTGACACGCTGACGTTTCGAAAAATATAGAGGAAAGGGAAGAAAGCCGTTTCTTTAAACTGAGAAATATAAAGTAACGGTTTGCGCGTTTGCACTAATTTATAAATAACCTGTATAAGACTTTCTTCAACTGAGTAAAAAATTAACTTTCACACTGACTAAATTTGTAATAAATTTTGCGGATTCAGATTTAACCACGGAACACTTAACCAGGCTCACAGGCTAGTCAGCAGAATACAACAGGCATTTTCAGAAAAATAATATTGTGCGGTTCATTCCTGGACATCAGTCTCACAATGGGCAAGTGCAGGCATCGGCGAAATTTCGAACCTCTTTACAAACTTCTCTGCAAAGTGGGTACTCGGGGCTGCAAGTGATGTAAAATTACAGAGAAGTTTGTAAAGAGGCTCGAAATTTCATCGATGCTTGCACTTGCCCATTAGCTCAGTTGGGAGAGCGCTGGCACGGTTAGCCAGAGGTCGTGGGTTCAAGTCCGGGTATGGGTGGAATTTTTAGCCTCTAAATAGGATCTGATAGGGTCTTACTGTATACAGTTATGGGGTACAGCTGCCAACTCAAATATTAAAATCATCCAAAGATTCTTATCACAAACACAACACAAACAAACAGAGCCACATTATCACAAATGCTCCTTTGTTTGTCAGCAACGAGTCAGTACATAAGGACCTACAGATCCCAATTATCAAGGAAGAGACTATAAAAAGGCTTGCAGAGATAGAATCTGCAATCATCAAACCAAACTGACAACCAATCTCTTGGATTCAATTACTGCACCACGGAGGCTGAAACGGAAAATATCTCAGGACCATTGCAGCAAATGAATTGTACTTGATGAAGCAGTTAGCTTCTGGGCTTATACTGCACATGCCATAGATACAATATAATTATACACAAATTGCTGAATCCCTTTAAAACGTAGATTGCAAATGGAAATAAAAAAAAATATTATTATTATTATGCGTATTTGGTCATACCAGCGTCGCGGCCATCTTCCAGCGCCCAGGCGGCGATGGAGCTGAGGTGGTGCGCCGTGTCTTGCGAAGCTGTACAATTCCAACGCGGCACCGCCGCCGTGAGGCCGAGCGTGCCGCGGTTGGCCTTGACGCCACAGAGGTAGGCCGTGGCCGTGCAGGCCGAGTCGGCGATCTGCGCGTCCGCGCAGTAGGTCTTGGCGAGCCCTACGACGGGGAACGCCTCAAAGGAGAGCTGCGCCTCCTCGCCGGGCTGGCCGCGGCGCTGGCCCAGCAGCGCGCGCGCCGCCGCCAGCGTGGGCACCGACATGCCGTCGCCCAGGAACATCACCACGTTGCGCGCCGTGCCCATGTTCGCGTGGTTGGCGATCCGCTCCTCTAGCTGCCCGCGCGCTTCCCGGTACCAGAACTCGGCGGAGTCCTCCCCCGGGAGCAGGCGCGCCGCCGGCTGCGGCGCCGGCTCCGGGTGGTACCGGTCCGCCGCCACCGCTGTAACACAGAGCGCGCTCAGTCGCAGACCCCCTCCGCCTCCCCCAGCCCCGCTCCCCGATCCATCTTACAGTTTTACCTACCGGCCATGATCACAAGTAGCCCGAAAAAGCGGCGCGACATTTCTGCTGGAATATCCGGAGCATTGTGACTCCACAAAACACCGTTTTAAATCTAATATTACTATTCCTATCTTATCAGTACCATACACGTCGATATTAATTAAAGTTGTAATATCTTCAGACCACTAATGCTCAGATTTCATGGTCCGTGAACTGACTTAATCAGTATTTTATCGGTAAAACACCTTATAGTACAGCTGATAACATTGTTTAAAGCATGTCCGTTTAATAAATTATAAACGAGCTCATTCTTATCAAAATAATTTACGAACGCTATATAAATGACTACAATTTGTACCTACCTAACATTCAAGGACTTAAATATAGATAGAAAACACTTTTATCGCGCGACCAGAACACTGTCTGTCTTAAATTTTAATTTCCCGTATTTATTATTACAGGTTTTTTTTAAAGCCTTCTTCAGATTTTTCCGCAACTGTTTTAATGTAGGAACAACTTAACCAAAGAAAATACTCGACTAAGAGTAAAATGTTTAAAGTTAAAATGTTAAAAAGTAAAAGTTTTTCATATTGTACACCTACCTTACCTAGGTAGGGTTTTTCCATCTTAGAGACTTAAGAAAATTCATTACCTACCTACTTTGTACAAATTAAAAAGCTTTTTAACGAGCTGTGCAGCGTTCAGAAGGAATGTATAATCGCAGTATTCCCAAAGTTGCAGCGTTCCTTGTACAGGCCGCAATAATGGAGGTTTCGTCCAACAGATCTTATAGCACGGGGCATTAGAGCCAGGTGATTTCCCAAGTTTCGCTGAGTATACAAGGCGTGGTTTACATACTGAGCTGCAGCTTAGTTCCCGTGGATCAGCAGTAGCTGGCGCCGGAGCCTTCTCGTGATGAATTAGCATATTTCCACTCAAATATTCAACACCGAGACTCAAGCCTTCACGAATCTCGTAAATATATACGAGCAGATTGTTCTTTGTAACGACTGCAACGATTTAATATTCCTTTTGTAGTATTATTTTTAAAAGTTCTTGATCTGCTCTGGGAGGCTTATAGCTGGTTCCCGAATTGAGGATTTCACTAAAGAAATACTTAAATTTTGGCTATTCAAGTTTCTTAAAAGAAACGAGTTGGAGAAATTCAGAAACTAGTGATGTCTTATCAACATATGATAAGAAATAACATACATTTAACACTTGTATTCTCTGTTCGTATTCAGAAACATGTTGGCCACCTACCGTTTTCTATATTGAACATAAGAAGTTATATGTGTCTGTTATAAGTTGTAGGGAACTATTTATTTATTTGGGAACGCCAACAGCCTACGTGTCAACCAATACACTAGCAACAAAGTCTATGTCTAATTTTTTTATATGTATCCCACAAGACGGACAGATGACCTCATCCAAGCGGCAGGAACACGCTGGATGCAAGCTGCTTCCAACCGGTCTTTTTGGAAATCCATGGAGTAGGCCTATGTCCAGCAGTGGACCTCTTGTGACTGAATGATGATGATGATACCAGTTAGCAACTATCTACGTCTAAGTGTAACAAGCAGTGTTTAAGTGTAAGCAGCCGACGTCCATTGATACGTGCCTATGGCATGGCATTTATGTCCATCCTCGGTCACCACCGCCAAGCGGTTATTGATAAATCCGCTAATCATCGATTAGAGAAAGGGGGCTCCTCCTTTTTGCTCAACTAGAACTAATGAAAAAACTTCGATCGTTTTAAGGCGGAGTTGGCGTCCTAAGTTACATGACTTATTTTGAAAGTTTACTTTCCCCATCAGAAATCATGCATTATTCCTGCAAAAATGCTATTCTCGTTATTTGTGCCATAATTGACATATCTGGGACATATTGTGATTGGGGACCGATCCGATGATTGTGTCATGGAGCGGGAGAAGAGGGCGCTGGTGGTCTGATGCAACATGCTGGCGCGCAGGTTTGCAAGGTGTACTACAGATGTAGGTAAAGATAACCATTTTTCTTTTTCTTTATTATTAGAAAACGAACTGCTTTATTCAATACTATGTAGAGTGCGGGCGAGCTCTAATAGCACCCTGAGTGTGATTGGAGATAAAGTTGACTGCCACATTTTTAGGCAATACTTGAATTTGATTACACCTCTTCATTACCTACGTTTAGCTACTAATACAGGCTAAGTCTTACTGTTTAAAAAATAAATAAACATAATAATAAAAACACTAAATTATCCTTAATATTGTTGGTTTACTTTGCTTGTTTTATAGTTTTCAGATGGTTTTGAAAGTTTTTTTACCCATCACGAACTTTTGTGCTTGAGTGCGGGAGATAAGCCTCGGCGGCTTTGCGCTGGTTCTAGATGCTTCTCGCGGCGGTCAGCTGCCGCTGGAAAAAACAAAGTAAGACTTACGAACAAGTAAAATTGAAAGATCTCATTAGTACTTAGTGTACATTATTGAAAAACCAAACAAGTGCGAGTAGGAGTTCCAAACTAAATTTTATTGTGCAAAAGTATGTAAATTCATTCAACCCAACTGCAAATATAAGTTTGGAATAATTTGTGACACATAAGTAACAAATTTTCAATTTTCGGATTTTTCGGAATTATGGTGCCCTGCAGGTTATTATAGTGAATTTTGCCAGTATGAAAAATTTGAGATAAATAGTCTTGATTTTGTTAATATGGAGGAACGAAGAAGAGAGAAAAGGAACTGTCTGGTACAATGTTAGTCTTTGAAAAGGTTGCTGCACTTTGTTCGATTATTAAATAGACACAATAAGTAGTGTATTATTTACAGTTAAAATTAAATACAATAAACACAATAACAATATAATAATCAGATGACTGCCTACATCGATTTACAAAATATTTAAAAGGGGTTTACTCACCTAAATTGGGCTAGGCATTGAATACCAAGGATCTTCTGTCTTTTCGTCCCTGTTATCGTTGCAATCTCGTGTAATCTGGTGCGTCCACCGCTCGTTATTAATATCCGGTTGTTTTTGAAGCGCCTCGCGCCGGTATCACGCCACCTATTACCGTTTCTCCATACTGTAGTACTTTACTGCAGCGGCCAGCAAACGAGGCATCCATGGACGGACGTGGAAATGTGTAA
Organism: Yponomeuta evonymella; assembly: GCA_963969515.1. Taxonomy (NCBI): domain Eukaryota; kingdom Metazoa; phylum Arthropoda; class Insecta; order Lepidoptera; family Yponomeutidae; genus Yponomeuta; species Yponomeuta evonymella. Next base: position 18,469,065 of record OZ018361.1, read on the forward strand.
ATGTGGGCTGAGGCACATATACGTAAGTCCATCAATACCTAGTTGTCAAAGTCAAGCCTTGTATAGTACTTTTCCCAAATAATGCGCGGAAATTAACATTAAGTAGTACCTAGGCAGAACTTTTTACTTTTCAAAATCAATGACGAACAACGAGCAACAATATTTTTTCCCGCGTTACAGTAGTCACTTGTTTATTTCGATTAACAGCTTTCTATTTGCAAACCAGTTCGAAATTTAAATAAAACCTTTGATAAGTTACCTCCTTGGTTGCCATGTTTGGAAGTAAAAGATCGTTCCACTTTTAACCGACTTCAAAAAAGGAGGAGGTTCTCAATTCGACGCCTATATACATATATGTCGGAGCCTGGTCAACGCCTTCTACCGGACGATAGTGATTTCTAATTTTTTATTGTTTACTCTTTGATTTAAAGTCGGTAATCCGTAATAAACCTCATGTTCAATTGCCAGTTCAGTTAATGAAGCTACTTTTGAATAATGTTAATTTTTAAAAGACACTGACAGCTCTAATTTAATTTGTTAATCTGTGCTGTATTTGAGTTTGGTTTATGGTCAGAAACGTCTAGTTCTTAGTAGACCGTACGTCGATAGTCGCACACGATTGAACGCGCGTGATCTTTTCTTAGTCTATGTTTTGGAAACGTCAAGCAGTACGCTTGGGTAAGGGTTTTATAGGGAAGAGCGGGTGATCGTGCTCTTCCACTATAAAGGGAAATTTCCCGCCAGGCAGATCGTATGCCTGGGGACGGCCGGTCCGACTGATGTTCGTCGGACGTTATATTTAGGGTATGTCATATGAAACATTTTGCTTGCGCGATGTAGGAATATTGGAGTTTATAGTGCGCGCGCAGAGTTGACATGTGCTCGCCACATCACTCCCCTTCAAGACCGTAGCTACGCATAGCTAGGTCTGATAGGAATCGAAGTCTGTGCTCTAAAGCCTGCAAGTGCCAGGAGGCGCTGAGTCAGTGAGTCGACTAGCGGTTGAGGGTGTTCGGCGGCTAACAGTCACTTCACCGGCGACAGTACCATGGGGACCGCGCATGTGGTAGGAACCGGTGAAGGCTGCTGTACCACTGGCAACGTGCGCTGTTGCTGTGTGGCTGCCGTGCCGAGGGGTTGGGGGAGATCACCATCAGTACCAGTAGTCGGTGCGTTGACTGTAGTGGAACTGATGAGGTGAGAGGGAAGAGGATGCTGGCCTTGCTTTGAGACTGATTGTATGTGGGGTGCTGCGAGAGCGAAGGAAGGTTGACATTGTTCTGTCGAGGGTCACCACTATAGGGAAGAGCGGGTGATCGTGCTCTTCCACTATAAAGGGAAATTTCCCGCCAGGCAGATCGTATGCCTGGGGACGGCCGGTCCGACTGATGTTCGTCGGACGTTATATTTAGGGTATGTCATATGAAACATTTTGCTTGCGCGATGTAGGAATATTGGAGTTTATAGTGCGCGCGCAGAGTTGACATGTGCTCGCCACATCACTATAGGGAAGAGCGGGTGATCGTGCTCTTCCACTATAAAGGGAAATTTCCCGCCAGGCAGATCGTATGCCTGGGGACGGCCGGTCCGACTGATGTTCGTCGGACGTTATATTTAGGGTATGTCATATGAAACATTTTGCTTGCGCGATGTAGCAATATTGGAGTTTATAGTGCGCGCGCAGAGTTGACATGTGCTCGCCACATCACTATAGGGAAGAGCGGGTGATCGTGCTCTTCCACTATGAAGGGAAATTTCCCGCCAGGCAGATCGTATGCCTGGGGACGGCCGGTCCGACTGATGTTCGTCGGACGTTATATTTAGGGTATGTCATATGAAACATTTTGCTTGCGCGATGTAGGAATATTGGAGTTTATAGTGCGCGCGCAGAGTTGACATGTGCTCGCCACAGTTTCATAGTGCTGGCAACACTTTTAGTTTGTGGCGAGAATAGGGCGTTTAAATCAACCGTTTACGGATGATTTTATCTTTCTTCGGTTGGCAAGTCTGTTTGATTGGACCAACAATGATAATTTTAACATTTTAACGTTTTATAAACGAAAATTCTCCAGAGCTTACGACGAAAGCCATGATTGAATCGAACGGCATTATTATTCGAACTCTTATTCTGAGTGTTACTCTTGCATCGATACGAAATAGAAGTGTAGCCAGCTCCGTGTCAAATTTACCGCGTTTCCAAGTTTCCAAGAGTGCTTCATTACAGTGTAACTAAAATTGAGACTATTTAATTAGATGTAAAGAGCTTAAGAACTGTGTATTAATTTCTGAAAGATCAAAAGAAAGAGATGTCCACAAGGAAATTTTTGCTGCTTTTATTCTTGGAGAGTATGTTTCCAAAGCAGTATAGTCTAAAAATAATTAAAACGAAGATGAACTATGTACGGATTTTCCTGTGCCATCCTGAATACCGCCCTTAACCCATGACATCGCCCCCGCCAACGTATATTTGAAGTTCTCAATTTTTATGTCCGAAAGTATTATGACCAAATTACCCTGGGACTACTTTTACGCTATATTTTATGAAACATATGCATATTTCTAAAGGATGGGCGCCATTAGGCCTTATTTACTGCTAAAAAAAGAATTGTCGAAATCGGTTGAGATTTGACGGAGGTATATATACCTAAAAATTGAGAACTTCAAATTTTAAAGCAAAGAATTAAGTTAAGTTTTGATGTTAAAAGCCCTTTGTTCAAATAATTTCATTCAGTAAGTCATTCTCTGGTGTCTGGCGGACATTGATGCATTTTGACGATCATCAGCTCGAACGTCTAGAAGCTTCTATTCTTGGTAGAAATATTCATTAATTGACTCAAATATTCAGTCTCATTGTGTTGTCTTCCACGCGAGCGTGGGGGTTCAATAATTTTTTATGCGTTATGAAAATGACCAAAATGTTAATGCGCAATGGACGCATTACTTTCAGCGTTTATACAACATGGAGCGGTAAAAACCAACCGCTACGAGTACTACCTTAGAATACCTACTTAATTCGTTTTCTAAAAGAAACTTAAAAAACAATTATGAGATTCTATGAAAAGAATTAATGTGCGGTACTAATAAACGCATTCTAAAAAACCTCAACTTCTTTGAACCTCGATATTCTTCGTTAATTTCCCTGGTATCGGTTTTACGAAAAAAATGTTCGTAAAGGTGCAGGGAATATGTGGTTTTCGGGAAGTACCTACATCAGTCTACAAACACACTGTATTCCATGGTTAAAACTTACTAGACGAAAGTTTTATCGGTGTTCCCTTCATGAGTTAATTATACTGCACTTTTTAGTGCATTCGGAGAACAAAATCTCTTGCAGTACAGTAAAAAGTCAGGCATTCCTGCAGTCGCGGCGGTCACGTACTCAATCCTTTAGCTGCCAAAAGGAAATCAAGTGAGCGCGCAGTGGGCTGCATCCTCTAACGGTCTACTTCGCCCTTATAGCGAAAACATACGGTTTTTAAAGCTCAAGGTTTTCTCTCCGAGTACCCGTGATGACGAAGCAGAGATATTGCGAAAGTGCATCGGGGTGACATTGGCCTGATCCGGCGCTGCCATCAGGCTGCCAGCCAAGTCTCGGCGGACGAGTTCAGCACGACCTAATTACGCTGTAATGCCGCCGCGCCGCCGCCGCCGCGCCGTCGCCGCTACCGCACTCGGAGCAGAGCTGCCAATCACGGGAAAATCCTCAAAAGGCCATTTTTGCACTGTTTCGTTGCATAAAATAAATATTAATGCGTAAATACAAATTATATTGTATAACTGTTTGTTATCCATAGTAAAAAAAAAAAAACAATTCTTTAATTTGACATTGGCAGCACTGAAGTGGAACAACTGAACAACTGCAGCACAAACTTGAACCAATCCGCGCAATCAGCGCGCGCCCAAGTTAACGTGTTGAGTTAACGGCTACGATATTCTCCTTGTGTTATCCTTTGACCAATATTTAGTTGAGATATACCTAACGCTGGCGCTTTGCTCGGCTATTCCTATTTGCGTGTTTGCAGATAGTTTATTGTACATTGCAGGATTTACAAAATCAGTGCTACAGATTCAGTTTCCTGACAAAACCGGGCAATGGATGGTTAATATTTGCCAAATACCAAGTGGCAAGTGCATGTCCTGTAATACTAGTTCTTGCTATGTACAAGCCCGGTACATAATTTGACGACTAGCACGATTTCTTTTGATTATTCATGATTTGACGAAAGTCTGAAGAATTCTACGTCACATCCGGCATCGCACGCCCCGGTCAATATTTTTGTCAGGCATTATACCTACTTCATAAAAATGGTGTAGAAAATTTAGTGATTCTTTTTGAAATTCATTAGTTTGACTAGATCACGAAGTCGATATCCGTTTAATCACGTTTAAAATTACTCTAAGATTGTAGGTATTAGAAAATTGATCGGGACGGGCTGGCGAGTTTTGTTGATAACTTAATTCGTATTGATGCGGAAACACCGCGATACTTGTATTGCTGGTGAAGGAATGGTTTGCAAGGCTTAGTAATTTGAGGCGGCAACAGACAGAACTCATCATAACAAGCCCCTGCAATAAGAACAAGTTGTACTAAGACGGAGTGTTAATAATTCCCGTGATCTGGCACTGTGGGTAGACACACAAGAAAGCTGCAGACGATCCGTTCCGTTCCGCATAAGACGGTGCGATTGTTGTAAAGCGCAAATATAAGACCTGGTGAATTTCAATTCATAGAATTCTAAATGGCCCGGTCGCACCACTATAACAATGGTTTTGATTTGTTCTTTTCAAGGTAATAATCTAACAGGTTAACACCGGGTGGGATAGCAGCTAAAACTGAGTGCATGCTTGTAAAGTTTTGTACATTGCACAACATTCAATATGTATTTTTTTGATATTTCAGCCTTATCGTAATTGTATAGATTGCACATATATTATTATGTTGTCGAATGTACGAGGGAATTTTAATTCTATACTCTGTCTGTTGCGGTGGTAGCCTAGTGGTTAGAATATTGGACTCGGAAGCGAGAGACCCAGGTTCGATTCCCAGTGCGGGCATGTACTTATAACTTTGTTTTCTAAGTTATGTACATTTGTGAGGTTATAGTAGCAATACCACTCGCTAACTGTGAAGGAAAACATCGTGAGGAAATCTGTGTCTGAGCTATTCACATAGCTCAGCGCTTAAAATCGCCAATCTGCGGTGGGCACGCGTAGTGATTAAGTCCATACTCTATCCCTGAGAGAAGGCCTGTGCCCTACAGTGGGACATATATATATACTCTATCTGTTATGTCTGCATTCGACTCTATATGCCTCACATGTTCTCTTCACGATTGCTTTGTTTTTATTTTTGTTTTTTTGACGTTCGCGTATTTTGTTTGTGTACCTTCATGTTTACCTTGTGTTTCTTTCTTTCTTATCTTTTTTTAGCATTTCTGTTGTTTTATGTTTTTGTCACGTTTTGAGTATTGTGCCGTTAAATAATTGTTTTTTTTTGTGATATATGTATCTATAGCAAATACTTAATGTAGCGGTGATGACAATCACGAGAATCACGAGAACCATATGCGAAAATATGTATATAAAATCATAGCATAATCGGCATTTTCCTGGGAACGCCGTGCTGAAGCAACACTTCCGTAGTGCTCTGTGATGGCGCTGGCTGGGTGAAGCGCGAGGCGGAACTCTGAAGACAATCAGAAGTTGTGCGGCCGCGGGTGAGCTCTGCACTAGGCGAGACTTTCCGTAATGAAAGCTCTGTTTGAGCACGATTGTAGCATTAAAATATTTTTATTGTATAAAATAGTATTATTATAGCTGTCTAGTCAATGCACGATCTGCGCAAAAATCGTCTAGCATCGGCTTTCCTACTCTTTACACCTAATGCATAGAATTTTGACCAAACTGCAAAGCATTTTCACGATTGTGAATACTTCAAACAGCAATTTCACAGTACCTACGTCACAGGGTTTCCCTTTACAATTGGAGCAAGGTTTCCCGTAGCGCTTTTCTAAGATCTATCCGACGTGAACCTGCAGGAAAGTGTGATCATGATTAATGTCGCGACAGTTTCACCCCTCATTGGGCATGTGCGGAGCGCTCGAAAGTGTGTCACAAAAATAAAGTGTCGCGAGCGAAACAAGCGCGCGCCGGATTATAAGATGCTCATCCCTCGGTACATAGTAGACAGCTTGTAGGTACGTCGGTACCGCCAGTGAAGGCTCGAAGTGACGATGTGGAGCCACAGCCTAGATTTTTTGGATCCCAACTATTTCTTACGTAGCTAATAAATACAAACAATCCAAACGGACCTTCCTTTTGATAAGGCATACTAATGGCCGTTTCCAATATCAGTCTATGACTTTTTATTGTGCACACCAAAAACAAAAATTATAAGCCCGGCTATATAAAGTTTAATAATATATTTAAGTTTTATAGTATACAAGTAAGTTAATATCTTTTAAAATATTGTTTTTAAATTCGCTCATTGAGTGTTTTGTAATGTCTCATCCACGTCAGCGTCAGAGTGGTAACTGTAAATAACTGTTGTTTGTAAAGGCGTGTCTCCCGCTAAAAAACATTATACAAAACATTCCGTTTTCTTTGCGCAAAACATTTTCGTTGCTAGGGGAAGCAAAATAAAAAGTTAATTTGGAGCATTGAAAACCGATCGTTTTGTGCAATGTTTCATGATAAAACACGAGCAGGAGACACGCCTTAAGAGTTTCCACTAGTACAGATGCAGCCTACGTACTATTTATTTATCATCGAAAAGCCGGACCTAACCTACACCGTATGTGTGCGCTTTTCTCAGTTAAATTAAAGTTTGTGTAATAGTTGATCAGATGCCGACTGTTTTAGTTCATCGGAGAAGCCTGCTGTCACATTTCTCAGGCTGTGGCCCGCCTTGGCCCGCCGTGGCCCGACGTGGGCTGGAGGGCACACTCAGCGGCGCATCGCATTCGCCTTATTTCAGGAGAAAAGAATAAGCTAAACGATCTCTTAAGTACAAGCTTTAGTCTATGACCAGTAATTATTTGAGTTTTTTGTAGTATACACTGTCAATCAATAAAGTGGTTTAAATTAATTCAAAATTACAATCAAATATTTATTGATCAAAAAAGGTGTCATTTATACAGTTATTTAGATGCACGTATAATAGGAAACAGTAAGATTCTTAAGAAATAAAAAACGTTAAAATTTAACGCTATTTAGTAATTATTATTATTATGATAATATGCGTATGGAAATAGGAACAACAGTGAAAATCAGATCATACAAAACGTAAGCACTAAAAAAACTAACTATTAGACACGTGTGATTAAAGAACAAAAACAAATTTGGAGTCCTTTGTTAGTTTCTTTTCCACGTTATCGATTAACTGTAAAACTAACTACTTTGACGTTTATTAAGTAAAATACGTTTCGACCAATAACCATGACAACCTCGTGGCGCAGCGGTAGTGCATCTGCACACCATGCGAGAGGTCCCCGGTTCGAATCCCGGCCGGGGAAAAAAAAATCTCGGGTCTTGGATTTTTGGATGTTTGTGATGTCGTTGCTTCTGGTTCCCACGACACAGGGTATCCTAGTGTGTGGCCAGAAGCAATGTGCCTTTATGTAAATGTTTATGTTTATTTCGTGTTTACAATAGACGCACGCTAATGCAGCGAAAAAAAGGCCTCTCAGTATTGCTGTTGGTTGGCATCCGTTTTCATTTTTATAATTTGTATATGTATGCAGAAGCAAACGTGATATTTTTACAGAATAATAAACTTCTGATATTCTCATAGTGTCATACTTGGAGTGTATTTATTTACAGAACTGAATTTAAAATTTCGTATTCGGCATGTGGTGAAAAGTTTCGGGCTAATAAAGTCGGCTCTTTAACAAATAAGCAACTCGCGACACACGCCGGGAAACACCGATTTATTTAACAAATTAAATTAATTAGCAACGATACACCGACACGCGTCATAAACTCACTGAAATATGTGCCTTTCAGCTCACAAATTAGAGCAGGTTTTACTTTCAAAGCCTCGCTAACAAACGACTTGTTGCTTGTACAGAGCTCGTTGTATCGTATTCAAAAGTATGAATCGCTTTAAATTAACTCTCAGACTGTTTTAAATAGGGTCTTATTTCCTCTAAGCTTATGTAATGTCGTAACATCTTATGGCTTTGATATTGACTAATTATTTTATTTGGCAGAAATAGCTCATTTGTCAAGTAGTGTCTTGTTTGGTACAACAGCAATGCCTGCGATACACGGTAAAGTGTACACATATGACATACACACACTGAGAACCAAACGTACCACATACTTATAGTGCTCACTTATGCACAGAATCGACAGAGCATAGAACTGATTTGTTACAAATTTTTCTGGAAGTACGTTTTAACCTGTATTAAATTATCGGATGCTTTAGTCAAAGTCCAGCGGGTCTACCTTCATGAGTGGGTGAGTCGAGACTATCCGCCACCACCGTGGCCCGTGTGGAGTCTGCAGTGTTTCGCCCTTTGATCTTGGCTCCTAGAGATATCAACATACCGAAAGCGGGAAGAACATAACATATTACAACCGAAGTCTCACATGAAGCGCACAAAAACGCGGCTTCGTGCCTGACTGGAAATGTGATTGTCAAACGCGTTTTTATCAAGCTCTTTCTCTAGCTCGCTTTATATATGTCTGGCAGTTGTAAAAATCTAATCAAGTTCTACTTCCTTCAGGGTTATTTTAAAGTCAAATCGGATCCCAAATATGAATTCTTCTTCTTCAGTCTTATACATCAATTACAGAATTCCAAAGGTACTTCTGTTTTATCTCTATCCTGCAAGAGCACACCATACTCACAGCTACGGACCGCGGGGGTGCTGCAATAATAAACTTGCGAGTTGTAACCGGGTCACCCCCACTCCGAGTGACTTCATAAGGTACCTTTTGTAAAGATTTTTATTGAAACTCCAAATTCAATATCAGACAGACATTCAAAGAGCTTTGCAAAGAGGGGAAGTATAACGTCGTACGTCAGACGATATGCGATTACCGGAGACTTTTAAAACGTTCAACATCTGGCGCAACCGAGCGATCAATCGTAAACCTTGTATCTAGCGATAGTTATAAATTCAGGCAATGTCGAGTTTTCACAAGATACAAAATTGTGAATAGTTAACGGAGTTATTCATAAAAATGTAAAAGGCTCCTCAAATCTATTTTAAATAGTCTGTGGAAATTTTATTTAGCCTGTTTAAACCACATTTGAGGCGTGTTTTAAGGAATTGTATTTTTAGAAATAAGACTGTGGAACGATTTAAAATAAGCATGTGAGATTCGCGCTCACAACTGACTAGCTGACGACTGGAGAATTTCTTAAGCGAGTGCTCACGTGACAAACACATTAGTCGGTTACCGCCTTTACAGCTCAGAAGCGGCTCGTAATAATCTATCATCGTCGATTCTGAACTAGATCATCTAGTCATCATCTTCGTTGATCATCAGATCATCAGATTCGTTGATCCATTTATTACCCGACTACGGCGGAGCCCAAAAGGCGGGCAATGTGTTTGGCTCCTATGTAAATATTTAAGTATATCCGATTCCACGTTCCTTCGTAACTCCTTAACCAATGGTCAGATTTTGACAAATAAGATGTCAATCTATTTGTCGTGTTTGCGCGAGTGTCATAGGCTATATTATATAACCAGCATAAATCCAACAAAAAATAAAAATAACTGAAAACACAAAAATAAAAAATGACATAAAAAATAACCCACTTTGGGTCGCTGAGCCAGTGGAGTAAGTAAGTAAAAAATAACCAAAAACCCGACTGCTGAGCATTAACGCAGGCGGGACCCAAATTCACCAATGTAACTCATTGTGAGGTACCTTCGTTGGTCCCGCCTGCTTAATAGTTAATGTTCAACAGTCATTGTGGTTGGTTATTTTTTATTGCAGTTTTTTTCTTTCAATGATATGTTGTAAGCTGCTTTCGATAGCAAGGTTGCGGGTTCGTAGTAATGAAATAATTTTACAGTTGAAATTGAAAGTGGGTACCTACGCATTCGAGACGCGATTTTACATAAACGCGATCGATATAGCCGAAATGAGTGTTAAGAGTGTGTAGTACTAGTGTAGTACTACTAGTACAGATAGTTAGTAGTCATATTTTTATTACAAAAATATTCGACGCGAATGCTCTTCCCAGGTTGCTATCTCTACAACGTCCTCGCGTCCTGTTTACAAGCGGTACGGTCTCGTCCTCTGACACTAATTAGGTCACGTTTTTGTTTACAAATTAAAAACACACAGATAAAATTGCTTCCAGGCACATACGAAAAATAAACGAAAGATCCATTCCGAGGATGAGATACGTAGTAAACGAGTATCGTATTGCAAATACAGTATACTCGTACATCATAGTATTTGTCTCATTTGTCATGACATGTCATAAACATTGTATTGTGAATCTTGCGTTTTCAGTAATCGTATGCGCAGTGTGTCTTCATTTGTTATAAATTGTTTGTGGAAACGTAATGTATAAAACGACAGACTCAATAAATTTATAGCTATAGTTCTACAAACTTGTAAGACCACTTGTCCACCACCCAAGTCATTGAGTCACGATATTTTTTCTGGACAAATTTAGAAGATTTTCATTTTTCTCGTTGACGTTGGCGGTGGACGGTGTCAGAGGAATGTCAATAAAGAGTCCAGTAGGTACCCACATTAATAAATTACATGAAGCAAAGCCACTGTGCGTTCTACTAAAACTAGGCTCCTTTTTGCATGTGGCGTGTTTCTGCTTCGTATTTTTAAATGAAACAAAGTTGACATATCTAATTTCAGTTACATTTCTGGCAATCATACGGGATCTCTTTAGCTTACTTAATTAACTAATTTAGTGTTCGGTCTCTCTCATATTTGTTGAAATATACTGCGTAACTTGCGTTATAAGAATAATAATATGCTAAACTCTATGCTAAATAGCATGAAAAATACAAATTTGTAAAAAAGGTTCGAGATTCCAATTCGTTTTTAGATTGATTGCGTTGATTTTACCTACACTTTAGTTTAATGATGGCTCAATACACCCAATTTATCATGTATTCTTGGGCAATGAGTAGCTAGGTAGCGTCACACTGTCTCGGGCCATTACACGCGCGATCTGTCACCCGGCCATCCGTCTCCCGGCGGCTAGCGGCTGTCAGCTCCGACGACTGCGCTGGGCTTCTCGCCAGCCTTGTAGGCTGTGCCGATATTACTCAAGGTAAGATAGCCATGTTTTTTAGCATATGATTTCTGGGTCGTTAAGATTGGAAATATCGTGTTTATGTTAGTCTGCTCTGGTTTTTTTAGTACTCCAACTAGCCAAGGAGATGAATGACAAACGTGACAGTCTAGAGGTGTAGAATAGTGTCGGCAACACGGTTGGGCAACGTCGAGAAGTTGCAAAAAATTGTGATCAGTCCCGTGATATGCATCACTAATAAAATACTTTATTCATTAATTTGCTTCTTACTGAGTAGGTTACAGAGTAAGCCTAAATATAATAGGTGATACAAAAGGATGTTCTTTGATTTTTAAAATTAGTGGTTACCTAATTGATCTCATGTTATGTTTTATCTTATCTCATATTTCATAAATTATCTTATCTTATTTAACTTCATTAATTCCACCCTAATAGGAATATTATTCCCTTAAGCAATACACAATTTAACTTAGCTTGGGATTGAGAGTAACTTTAAATATTATCAATTGTCGCTTTGCCAATAAACAATAAATGTTTTGGTTTTTTTTTAATTTTATTTTGTATAAGAAATATTTCATGTCTTATTTAACAGCTTTCTTTCGATTACTGTTGTTCTATTTATGTTGTGAAATTCCAGTCATCGATTGGTCAAAGCTTCACAAAGTACTCAACAGCGGAGGGAAGCGGTGTAAGGCGCATGGGGGAGGGGGGCTCAGTAACTGCTCACCAAACTCGGGACAATACTCCGTGTTTGTCTTCCCGAGTTCTTTGTTGACTCGGAGAGTAAAACACTTTTTTTATGTTTAAAATTACAACTTTCCGCTTACTCTATTCCTTTGTTTTAAGCCGGTAATCCTTCACTGAAACAGCTATTATATTTTTCACTGTAGAACGTGGGTTGGGAGTCATTGACCCTCGGACTTTGTCTGATTATGCTAAGAACCACTCTCTCTTTACAATTGGGATAGACATTCCATTCTATGTAGCCAATGTCACCTTAATGAGCTGGTAACATATCGATAATCAATCAATCGCAAGCGATGTGATTATTCATGTCAACTTAATGTCACTTTTTGTCACCACGACTCGCAATTGCGGTCATTATAGTATCGGTAGGACGCTCGCTTTACAGTCGAGAGCTCGAGGGTTCGATTCCTGCATGTACCAATGACTTGGTTTTCTAAGTTACATTGAACTTACAATTTTTAGTAGTATAGTAACACTCGCTAACGGTAAGAAAAAACCTCGTTAGCGCTTATTACGTATGACCCAACTGCGACGTTAAGTCCAGAAATCTCAAGTCTAACTAACCAGTTAGACGCCTGGCGACTGGTTGCATACTCAATGTATGTAAGTACAATTTTACGTAGGTACTCTGATTTTGCAGAGGTGTCTATCTATTGAATTTGTTATTTTGTTACTAAAACAAGTGCAAAGATAACAGAATCTATAGATACGTATCCTTTGATTAATTACAAAAGTAATCAGAACTAAGCTTGTAATTAAACGTCGCGCCACTTCATGCGTCACATAATACGCTACATATACTGACAACTTGTTAATCTAGTGTGAAACACGTGTTAAGATAATACCTTTATATCTCTTCATAAACCAATACAAGGAATACTTTGCTTTTCTTGATTTACTTTAAAAAAAAGTAAGCTTGTTATATAATCAACAAACATTATTAAAAAATTAAACCAACTCATAGAAATATCATCATCATCATCAGCCATTCGATGTCCACTGCAGGACATAATCTCCCTCATGGTTTTAATAACCATAATCGCCACGCTTGGCAGGTGGGTTGGCGATCGCAGTATGCGGTTGGAATCTCAGGAAGACGATGCTGCCCGTCTCCTGGTAATTAATTTCCGTACTCGCCTGCTACGACATCCAAGGAAGGAAATGGAGTGACGCTATTCTTAATCCGATGCCACACAGAGACTATTTCAGAAGAGCATAGAAGTATGCTCTTCTTAAATATAGAATTATTTTTTGCTGCCTTTTTTCCGCTTCGAACTTGATCCAAAGGCTAACATTGTACGTTGACATTAAACAGAATTTACCTAAAATGTTTACCTTCAAATTCTGACGCCGCCCTGTATACTCAGACTCGAAGAGACCCGGCTAATGCACATTAGTGTCAGTAATCTCTGGCGCGACACACTCACAATAATGTCTCCTTAAGATTACGCTGAGTGTGGTCCCGGCTTTGCCCGCCTTCCCATTTACACGCTACTTTATGTATGCTTAAGCCCAATTCACTTTCTCTGCATAATGAAACACCAACGATGATTAGGTGGTACACATGACCATCGACCTTTGTTTTCTTTCGGCGTAATTAAATAAATGTACTGTAAGCAAGTGCTAGAAAGCTTGAAGGCACACACTGAGCACGACACCTTTTGCTACCAACTGCTTGGTAACTGCTTTTTCGTCCCTAAAGTGAGACTATAAGTTGTCATCTTGTTATGATTTATTTTTAAAAGGGTAAACATATGTTTTTTTTTCTTTTACCCGCTTTGCGTGTGATGTTGGTGGCTATAAATGTTTTTTTACTTTACTTTTGACTTTATTATCATAAGCAGCCTACATACGTCCCACTGTAGGGCACAGGCCTTCTCTCAGAGAGAGAGTATGGGCTTAATCACAACGCGTGCCCACCGCGGATTGGTGATTTGACTTTATATTACTTTTAATTATACAAATATCATTAAATCATAAACATCTCACTTTCACACATATCTTCTAATCCGGAAACATGGATTTAACTCACACTTAAAAAAAAAATCTTAATTTTATACAAGTTAAGTTGTTCAACCTTTATAAGTTACAAAAGAGCGGTTTTTCCTTTCACATGTACTTTATACTTAAAAGGGAATCCCAGAAAAAGTGTATTTTAGCATTAGAATTGGTTGGATGAATAAATATTTTGAATCCTGAATTTTTGAATGCTGAATCTAGTTAAACGATTAAACTCGTTACTATCAAACAAACTGAACGATTAAGTTCCAGAATCGTGATTTCTCGTAGAGTTGTAGCACATCGTAGCAGCAATCTCGTAGCGCATCACAGTGCTACGCCGTAGCACATAAAGCTGTTCGATATGATAAGCCCAGCCGGCCATCGGTTTTTACGACAACTTTATAGCCTGCCGCTGAATAGAGAGAGCCGTGCTTGTTTAAAATGGTTACGGTACGTATCATCGCCATCGATCGAAACCCCGATCCCGGGTACAGAATAAACACAATCGAACTTACTTGATATTGTACAAATACTTGCATACTAACTCAAACTAAACTTCAAAATTCGCTATAACTAGCACTAGACAGGGAGTAACAAAATCTCTAAGTATATCCGAAAATGAGGAGTTCTACTTGTACTACAACATTTTTATGTCGGTGGTAGTATGGATCAGTTCAGTTTTCGCACAAAAATTATCCACACTATACAATAACTTGTCTTATTCCGAAACTAGTATACCTATTTGTCGTGTAGAAATAACAAAAAGATATTTCAAATATAAACAAATACCCAGACTGAGGTAGTGTGTACAACTCAAAGGACAGCACTGGAAATTTAAGAATCAGAGGTGACTGAAGGAAGCTAACTTTCCGATTTATTTACTTATCGGCCGAAGAGCCTCGTCAGTGTATTTGTCGAACATTTGCCGGATCTGGGGTCTCCCGGCACCTGAGAGGCGCAATACACGTCCCTGTGGGAACTGCGCCATTCGCCGAGATAGCGCTCCCACTAATGCAAATTATTACACTGGGGAGCCTATGTGTGCGAGGTGGAGACAAATGTTATGAATAACGCAGGCTCAATTTGTAAGGAGGTTGTTGGTGCCAACTGCCGCGTTTGTCACCCGTCTGAATAGCGGCCCAAGCTAATATTGAATGCTTTTTTTTTTCAAGAACGAATTAAAGCCCAGAAATAGCGTCTTATTTTAAACGTATATACTAGAGTTATCTCACCACCCTCGAGTACACCAATGTCTTGCTTACTGAGAAATTTTTAGAGATACTTTGTTCTTTCAGAGCATTTTCACTCTGAGAGGTGCTCCCAAAGTGTATATTCATATCTTCTCAAGCAAACTTAGCACTCCAGTCTATTTTTTGTTGTCACAAAGCCATTATTTTCTTCATCTGCCTTTTCAGATTAAAATCAGTATCTCGGTAAGCAAGCGACGTTCTCCCTGCGTACTTGTTTTCTACGGCAGCGCGTTGGTTCCCAGGTAGCTTCAGGAGATTTAAATTAGGTACGTTTGAGTGCGGGCGGTGCGGCGCGGGGCGGGGCTGCTCCGCAAACATTTGCACATTCAATCAGGGCGACAAATTGACATCGAATAGAGACGCACGCGATTTTTACCCGAGTCAATTGATCCGCTCCGCGCGGCTTACGGCGGCGGCGGCGGCGGCGGCGGGTTGCGCATCATTTCATCGATTACGGGGTGGATGTGTGATGGAGCTTATTATTTAAAACGTACGTACGAACCCCAATTGAGGTTCCCATCGTTTGGGCCTTAAAATAAACATGAACAAAACGAAGATCATGTCGAACGCCCGTGTTGTGCCCACCCCAATAACATTGGGGAACTCGACTCTTGAAGTTGTCGACGAATACGGCTACTTAGGATAAACAGTCCAACTAGGCCGGTCCAACTTCGTGAAAGAGGTCAATCGTCGAATCCAACTCGGCTGGGCAGCATTCGGGAAAGTTAGAAAAGTCTTTTCGTCTAACATACCTCAATCGCTCAAGACAAAATTATACAACCAGTGTATGTTACCAGTGATGACTTATGGCACTGAAACGCGTTCTCATAACAAGGCTCAAGGTCACGCAACGAGCTATGGAAAGGGCTATGCTCGGAATTTCTCTACGAGATCGAATCAGAAATGATGAGATCCGTAGACGAACGAAATTCGTCGACATAGCCCAGCGGATTAGTAAGTTGAAGTGGCAGTGGGCGGGACACATAGCACGCAGAACTGATGGCCGATGGGGCCGAAAAGTTCTCGAATGGAGACCTCATATCGGCAAGCGCAGCGTAGGACGACCAGCCACAAGATGGATGGACAGATGACCTCATCCAGGTGGCAGGAAGGCGCTGGATGCAGGCCGCTTCCAACTGGTCTTTTTGGAAATCCATGGAGGAGGCCTATGTCCAGCAGTGGACTTCTTGTGGCTGAATGATGATGATGATGCAAACTCAATTTATATTTTCAGACTATACTCGTAGTACTTAAAGTTTTATTGCACAGCTGTGATTGATAGTTTCCAGCTTTAAAACATTACCTATGAAAATATTAATAGAGCGTCCACAATACGAGTATCACTTCGTATTGTGGACGCCTTATTAATGTTTTCATATTTATACAAAATATATATGAAAATATTGTATGAGTTGTTATACAACCTATTAAATTGACTGTAAAATTCAAAGTATAATTTATCCGAGGAAAAGACAAGCGACGACATTAAAGAAGGTTTAGCCTAAAAAGTCTTTCAAAAATCAGAGTAAACAGACCCTCAGCACTGACTCCTAGCGAAAAGCCTGACTTACACGCCGGCTACGGCAAAGTCATATTTATGCGCCATCAATAAGAGCCAGGGTAAATGTAAGTGTAAATTGGTCTCAGCGAGAGAGTCGGTTCTAATGAGCGCTCGTAATTTGTGCGATTAAGGTCGCGTCACACCGCGCAATACGACAGGGCGCGGCGGCGACCTGCAGTCAGCTGTCGGGGGACGCCATTGCTGCTCTGGCAACAATTAACATGGACAGACATGTCACATTTTATAAACCAGCAATTTGATGAAGGTAATTTAGATGCAAAGATGGAGAAGAAGAAGTTTCACAGTAGGTACACATAATTGTAGCAATATGCCAAAATATTACAATATATACTGCCGTTATATATTAGAAGGGTCCAATATAATTCCGTTAGATTCCCGACGTTATTCCCTATGTATGAGCATTGCGAGTCATAAAAAAATACTAATATATAAAATGTATTTTGGTAAAGCCTGATAAACAACCTAAATGCAATTAATTAAAGTGGTATCTCCTTATTAGCACACGCTCAACCAGACGAGGCTTCTGTAGAGGTATTTCAGCGCTATCACTCTCGGTAAGTAATTAGTGAATCCGCGTGAATCTAAACGAAGTGCGATGTGACGTGCGGTGACGTCATCTGGCGCCGGAGATGTTTTTAATTACGAGTGCTGCGAGTCCCGGCGGCGGCGGCGGCGGCGGCGGCGGCGGCGGCGGCGGCGGCGGCGGCGGCACGGTGTGGGACCTGCAGTTTGATACGGCTGACTCTACATTCAATTCATACACTCTTGCCGAGTACAGCAATCGTCTAGAGCTCAAGTAGGTCCGTTCCCACGATATTAAACTACTACATGGTCAAAACTTTTTGAAAATAATAATATGAATCGCAGTGTCCCCGAAATCCCTCTTTTGCTTAAAAAGGTGGGTAAGTTATAAAGCCTCATCTTATTGAAAGTAAATAGCAGGTAAAGTTAGCAGTTATTGTTTTCAGCGTTCCGTTCCCAAAGGGGTAGGGGACCCTATTACTAAGACTCCACTGTCCGTCTTTCTGTCTGTCTGTCTGTCTGTCTGGCTGCCTGTCACCAAGCTGTACTCATGAACCGCAATAGCTAGGCAGTTGAAATTTTCACAGACGATGTATTTCTGTTGGCGCTATAACAACAAATACTAAAAACAGAATAAAATAAATGTTGAAGAGGGCTCCCATACAACAAACTTTGTCTAAAGCGGCCATCTATGTAACCATCTTTGTTTGTCTAATGTTGTATAGATAATGGTACGGAACCCTTCGGGCGCGAGTCCAAATTGCACTTGGCCGTTTTTTTTTTGTTACATATCGTACGTTAAGACGTCTCACTGCTAAGCGCACGCCTTAGACCACAAGGAACAATACCATTGCTATTTGCAAGGTCAGGACTAGGTTAAATCAACATTTCAAAATGGTATCAAATTGTAGGATCTAGATGCAAGAGGCGAAGTTTTGAGCTTGCCCAATATTGAGGCGTTTTTTATCCGAGCTGCCTTCACGCGGCGCCCTCAGCAAACTTAATATAACCTGTGCCTATTGACGCACACATCGACACGGAAAGTTTGGTGACAATCTGACAGTCGCTCAGTTTTATGACGCAGTTTTATAAGATACCATAGTCGCTTCTTAGTCGCTTGTTATATAACTGAGCGCTAATATTAAACAAACTTGTATGGCATTAAGACTGACTGTTTCATATGTGCACAACGATCTGCAAATAGATGTTTTTTTTTTAACGAATGTCTCTCATTTTTAAGATTTTGTGTTGATCTTTTAATGCAATTTTATTTTGTTCAATGTATGTTAATAAAAATCGGAATAAGCAGGTTGCGTTGGTGATAGTCCTATTCCGAGGAATATTTAGGGTATAAATTATTAATTAGAATTATACAAATATTTGAAACATTTGTGTCGCTACCTACGTCTGTTGACACAATGTTTTCTGATTTGCTATAAAGTCATTGATCAAAGTAGTTTCTTTGCTACGTTATTATATAAAAATGTAGCAGACGCCACATGCACTGAAAGAAATCACACCCATTGAAATGAGGGATGCCTGTCAAACTCCTAACACAAGACAACAGTAAACAAGTACGTTGTTAAGTAAGCTTGCGGAATGAACTGTTCTATTTAACTACAGTTTAGTGCGGCTAAGTAACATTAAGCGGCGCGGAAACTCCACTCATTTGTGGAAATAATATAATTTCAGTCGGACGAGGCTCCGCCCTCCCCCGCGCCCCCCTCCCGCGCCCCGGGCCCGGATATTACACAGCGGCTGTGTTCTCCGCGCCGCCGCCGCCGACGACGTACAGTCAGACTGACGGAGACCCGCTGCACACACTATACTAACACTACATGGGGAAGAGCAGAACGCCAACGCTGGTGAATTCATTACATTTTATGCTGCGCATGAGCTAAACAAACTTTCTCCACTGCAGACTCTCTACTCATATTGCAACAGATCACTTGTCGCCGTAGTTCTTTTCTTGAAAAATTGTGACGTTCAGACTCAACAAGCGTTGAGATCAACACATTTCAACAACATTTAACTGCAAAGCATTATTGTCTGCTCGATTCAAACGATTTTATAAATCTAAGTATCCCTTTAAAAAAACGAAGTCGTGAGGGTATGTTACGTGTTCCGTCATCGGGCTGGGCCTTTCGCGTCTCCTTATCCCGAGATAAAGTTGCTGCTCATTCTGTAATGAAGGGATTAAATAGCTCAATGGGAGCGTGAGTCAGTTTTGTTAAGTTTCGTCGCACAAAGGTGAAAGTTCCGGCTAGTGGGGAGCTTTGGTTGCTTTATACGAGTAGTTTTGCCTTTTGTTGTTAACATGTTTAAAACAGGTGGATTGAATGTTGTATCGTCGATTGGCATCATTTGGTATAAGCAACCAGTATAAAGTGAAGATTATATAAAATAAGAAATCTTATTTTCAACGTACCTAAATAATTAACATTCTGTTTGCTGAATGTCAATGTACTACGTGACTATGTTAGCCGCTGCCTTCGGGCCATATTTGTAGTGGAGAGAAAGGCAGTGGGAAAACCAACTCCACTCTGACCATCTTCTCTCCAATCATCTTAAACTTAATACATGAGAGCCTATATGATATGATTCCGTGATAGTCAATAACTTTAAAAGCCAAAACAATACTTCTTACAAAAGTAGGAAAAACATTAATGCTGCGGCCAGACACACGAACAGCACCCGCTCACGAGCGTCACGCAGGGGAAAACACGTAATCATGTCATGTTTACTGAAATGCTTCAATGCAGACTTAGGAACGGCCAATCAAAACTAGGAAAGGCTGTCTGTCGGCCTTATGTTGTGGGGGCTACTTTTTAACACTAAGTCTTTAGTTGCTAGTCATACATGAAAGGTGCTAATCCTGTTAATATCCCTACGAAATGTGTCCATCCGTACGTCGGTCTGACTTATACAGAGCTTTATCTATTGAACCGCAATAGGTACACTAATACGTTATAGGTAGCTAAAATAATATTTTTATTGATGTGGATTGACTATTTAATAATGAAATTAAAAAAGTAAAAGATGAGGGGGCTCTCAAACAAGAAGCGTGATTTTTTTCTATTTTTCCACTATTGTAAAAACTCATGTGTTTATAGCGCAGTCTCTGTAATATTATAAATGCTGGTCAAGTGATTTCAAGAAAACCCATTTTTGTAAATACCTCATATTATACATAACATGAAATAAACTCACGCCTGTATCCCGGTGGGGTAGGCAGAGACCAGGGTCTGTCACTTGCCACGATCCTGACAGATCTCTTTCGCTTCATCAACATTCATTAGTTTTTGCGTGCACGCACGCCGGTTTCAGGTACCTAATATTATGTTTACCTCTATAATACGAGAAGATCTATCATCGTAGAACTGTCCATAACAAAAACGACTATCTAAGTTTTGCCAAGAAGCGGCTATCTGTTTCCTTGGACACATCATGCGTTAACCCAAGTATAGTTTGCAGAGGCTGATGATCACCTACCAGGTGGATGGCAAACGTGCCAGAAGACGGGCACCGACAATATGGTTGGCTGCCATAAAAGCGGCAGCCGGCAGCGGATACTATGGCAGAAAACCGTTCGCCGTGGAAACTAGTGACCCAACATCGCGATCCTCAGTCGTGAGGAAACGATGAAGAAGAAGATAACCTCTGTGCGTGAGTACGGTACCCCTCCTAAATTAGAGATACAATTTTTTTTCTTGCCTACATCATAGTGTGGGGTATTGTTGGATTGGTCGTTTAAATATTGTGGGTGTAGGAAGACCATTTTTATTGCTTAGGGTTCCGTTTGCGAAATATTAAGCTTTAAAGCGCAAATTTTTGCCGAGGAAGCGAAAGTGATCTGTCAGGATCGTGGCAAGTGGCAGTCTCTGGTCTCTGCCTACCTCTATGAGATACAGGCGTGAGTTTATGTATGTTTGTATGTATTTTTGTCCGAGTCTTTTTGCCCGTTCTGCTAATCTGCTATTCTCTCTGAGAGAAGGCCTGTGCCCTACAGTGGGACGTATATAAGCTGCTTATGAATCTGCTACAAACGATAATTTTCAACTGCCGTGAAGTCAAACTTAAAGGTCTAAAAATACAGTGGGTAGTAGTATTCCACGTATAAATAAAATAAGCAAATCGCATCGATATTTACGTTGCTAAAAAAAAGAAGCATGCATGCATGTTTTACATATTAATTGTATCCTTCATGCGAAATAATATTCTATTTTGACTCTCGTCTCCTAGGGCCGGGCCATTCAAACAGTATTGTCTTGCATCACAATGTAGATACTTGCATATGTGCTAGCAGCACAAGCTACAACCGATGCAATATCCATTAAGTGTAATATGCAGAATCTGTAACACCGCCCACCGCGAGCTCTTGCCGCAAACTCCCGACGGCTCCGCTCCGCACCTCGTAATAGCCGCCGTAGCTGTCGAGATGCGGTTATCGGTCGCTCTGCCAGCCATCGAACTAGAGAGACGAATATCCGACCGACCTACATTGTGGCCGTGACTATAATATCTTGCTTTGGATGAATAAACTTCCCCTTGTCTGTTTAATGGAAAGCTAATGTACATAACCTTCTAGTAACTATCTGACTCTCATACTAACCTTTGTAATCTTCACATCAAGTAGTCGTTCTATGCTCTAAAACTTAGTCTTACGGATTAACACGACTGCAAAGTTTCAATGTTTCGACGTATAAAAGTGACTGGTTCATTTATTGCCGAGCGATCGGTCGCCGCGGCCCGTGTCGCGTTGCAACAATGCAACCGCTGTCCCCGCGCCACTGCTCCATATCCAGCGTGACTGCTCTACACATCAAGTGGTATAACTGCTCTAAAGCGAGCGCTCTCGCTGCGTTCACAATGGGCTGCATTTTTCAGCGCAGATTGCTTGTCCGCTTCGCGCCCGCCGCCGCCCACGCCGTGTGCATCGAATGACTAAGTGCCTCCAGGGCCGGGCCCTTTCTCGTTGATGACTCTCACTAAAATTGATTTACGAGTCGTTGAAATTATTTCAGGCAGCTATGGCCGGTGAGTATAATTAGATTTTTTACAAGGTAGTGATCAATGAAGTTTAACTTCTCTTATTAGGAAAACTATAAACATAAATTTGTGACTTCGTTGGTGTCAAAGCTCGCGTCAGCAGTGCGGAAGAAGCCGTGTGTCGTGTACGATTCATACTTGACCGCGATCTGCCACGAGTGCGCCTGCCGGCTGCCATGCCGCTGCTCTATGCATTGACTTACTAGCGAACTATACGTATATTCATTCGTATGTTTTGAAAGGTTTGATAGGAAAATATGCGTGAATTTATATTTAATTTATCAAACTTAATTACTTGCTGGACTCAAATTTTTAGGAAGCATTTCGTTATATAATAATACAGTGTACAATCGGCTTAAATCTAACATTTGTAATACTAACACATGCTTGAACTAGGTTAAAAATAACCGGTATCTGAAGCGTCTTAGTGGCTAAAATTAACATTAAAATATATTTAATAATATCTCAACACAATAAGACCGTAAAAAAGGCTACATACAATGGTTTACAAAACTAGGTGTTGTGTTGTGTTATGCTCTCTACTTAGCTATGTACAGTTATACAACAAGTTATACGAATAAATTGTTTTGTTCAGTCACTTAGTAATAAAAAAGCACGTATAGTTCCCGTCCACAAAAAGAGCAGTATTGATTGTATACGAAACTATAGACCAATTTCAATTTTGTCAAGCTTCTCTAAACTGTTTGAGTCACTCATCAGGCCAATTTTAGCTGCACATACCCGACACCTAATAAGCAAGAAGCAGCATGGGTTCCGGGAAAGCCACTACACGGTTACTAATTTAACCACTTACGTATCACACTTAATGAAGAGTGTGGATAGTGGCCGCCAAATTGACTCAGTCTACACCGATTTTAGTGCCGCGTTTAACAAGGTGCCCCATAGAATCTTGCTGACTAAGCTTCGTGACCAATTCAGTATCAACGGCCCACTGCTTGCATGGTTCACATCATATCTAAGCAACCGTCCTCAATCTGTGGTTGTAAAAGGATATGAGTCAAACCCGTACGTAGCTTCCTCCGGAGTACCTCAAGGTTCCCTATTGGGGCCGGTCCTTTTTACACTATTTGTAAATTATATAGTTGCCTGTGTTCATCATAGCTCTTGCTCATTGTACGCAGACGACATGAAGATTTTTAAGGAAATCAATTCTGAGTCAGATGTCATAAAGTTGCAGTATGATATAGATAGAGTGGCCATATGGTGTACCCTCTAAGTGTCAGTTTATCAGGTTCACAAAAAAGAGAAAGCCAATTGAATCCAAATATAGTATCAATGGTATGTTTGTGGACCTGGTTGCACAAGTCCGCGACCTAGGTATCATCCTTGATTCAACACTGAGTTTCATACCTCACATAAACTATGTCATAGGCAGGGCGGCTAAGATGTTGGCATTTGTCAAACGCAGTACCAAGGACTTCAAAAAGACAGGCACTAAAATACTTTTGTTTAATTCCCTAGTTCGTAGCGTATTGGAATATGGTACTGTTATCTGGAACCCGCATTACGAGGTGCATTCTAATCGCATCGAATCGATCCAACGTGTATTTACAAAACACCTTGCATTTGTCACCGGGGATAAGTCACAGGTCTGCATATACTGATAGACTCACCCACTTTAAAATAGTGCATCTTTGGAAGCGCAGACGAATGAATGACCTTATTCTTTTGCATAAGATAATCAATGGCCAAGCGCTTTGCGAGGACCTACTAGAAAGTATATCTCTTCGAGTACCAAGGCCAAATTGTAGATTATTGAATAAGGACACTTTCTTTTTACTCCTCTGTAAAACCAATATGGGGAAAATGCTCACATATATAGAATGTTAAAAACATATAATGAATGTTGGAAGGAATATGATCTGGATATATTTTATGATAGACTGGGGTTTTTAAATCTAAAATTTCTGGAATCGATCTTGGCTAGTTTTCAGGTTGTAATAATAATATTTATAAGTCTAATAATAGTCGTGGTAACAGTATTGTTGTTTATTAGAATAAGCCAATAGTGCGAACCTGTGAGTGCTGTTCGCGCCTATAATTGGCACAAACGCCAGCCCTCTGTTAATTACGTTTAGTTAACCTTTAATGTGTTTGTGCTGTTGGTGTGCCGTAATAAATAAATTTAAAAAAAAATCAAGTAAAAGAGGTTTACCTTTCTATTGTGCAAGTGGCAGTAAGTGGCGACTTTTACTCCGTTAGCCACTTCCCGCAAAGTGTGTCGCTGCCGCTAGGAGCTGGAGTGTCGCCGGGCGAGGTGGCGGGCGGCGCGCGGCGGCCGGCTCTAGGGTCGCTGTCGTATCGTGTGTTGGGCGACAATGGACACGTGTTGCGCCTTAACCTTGCAAGCGATTACAGGCTGGTACACCACTTATGGTGCTAAGATCAGAGGTCGATTATACTATCACACTAGGAAGAACGGTTTTCGTAACAAAAACCGTTCCCAATACTTGTTAAAAATAACCGTGGTTATTTAATTAATATGGATAACGTTTGAGTATGCTTAGTATGAATTTTACAAATATCGGGAGTGGAATGGTTGTTAATAACATTATTGATACGCACGCGTAAATTAATTAACTATACGACAAGATTAACCCAACAGTGTTGTCCGTGGATTCAAGCAAATTAATATAATGTTTGACAGAATAAGCACGGTCGTACAAAGCTTCCAGCCCGCTCTCAGCGCGTCAACTTGCGCTGGTCGGAAGGCAATTTGAAGCTTGTACGATTTTTCACGACTCAGGTAAGTCTGTACTGCCGCCGCGGCTGTAATTTGCTGCCCCAGAGAACCTCTGTGCTGGGAAACGACCGCTTGAGACATAATCCCGTGCCTGTGAAAGACTTTGAGTAGGTGTATTACTTCCAGAATTCACTTATCATAATTGAATCATAGCGGTGCCTTGATAAGATCAATTTGTTCTTAAAAATTCTCAAAGTTTTATGTATACTTGTAATAAAGTAGTAAAATGTTATCGAGGGCTTTATCTGAGTACAAAGACAGTTTTTTTAATGTAGGTACACTACGAATACGAATGGTACTAGGTTTTACCCTCTGTGTTGCTATAACGAACCAGTCAAATTCAATAAAAATAATAGCTTATCTATTTGTCTTTGAAGATTACCATTAAAATAAATGAGTTTAACAGACTATCATGTAAACAGCATCGCCGCAGCGGCAGTGCGCAGTACAATGGAGCAGTAAACGCATATGCAGTAACCAACCACAGACAACAGACAGAAGAACTCTGTAGAAAAATTGTCATAGCGTTAGCATCACAGAACATTATTGTAGTTTTCTAAATCGAGATGTTTTTATTACGTTTTTCTGGGCATAGATGAGCAACTAAATAAAGATGAGAATGATTCTGCATGTTTTTGCTGAGTAGTAGTTTTAGGTGAAGTATGCAGCAGCGGGCGCTCATCGGCACAAAGAAGTCATCAAGCGACTTACGGGGATCCATTTACACTCGGCGGGAGTGAACGGTGGTGTGCAGGGTGCGGGGCACGGATGGACACTTCAAAGGCCGCGGGTGGACGTAAGCCGATTTTTGCGCAAATTGTCCGAGACGGCACGACCG
Source organism: Yponomeuta evonymella (assembly GCA_963969515.1). Taxonomy (NCBI): domain Eukaryota; kingdom Metazoa; phylum Arthropoda; class Insecta; order Lepidoptera; family Yponomeutidae; genus Yponomeuta; species Yponomeuta evonymella. The sequence continues at coordinate 18,495,066 of OZ018361.1, forward strand.
GGCGACGCCGCTGCTTTGTAGGCTCTTTTCTCTCAAGAAATGTCACCTCTACACTTTTCTACGTGGACAAAGCGCCACTCGGTCTTTGTAAAATCAGCCGAAATCACCTTGTTTTCAAAAGTGCTTCAGATTATTGCTTCTCCGAGTCAGTGTAAGCTCTTTTGCTTCTTTGTAAAACACCAATCCTTTAATGTCGATAAAATGGAAAACACAGTTGAAGACAAATCGCAATTATCTGTATTCAAGCTGCAGGCTCTCGTCCCACACGCACGAGCGACTCGACCCACATCGATGCACCGTGTACACACACCCGGGGCACGCACACAGTGACGCAGACAGACAACACAACAATCATTAGCGCCGTAATGTTTTATTCAGCGAGCGCCAATTAAAGGGTTAAAAGAAAATTGCTCCGCGAAGCGCAAACGTACCGACTGGTCGTGCGTGAACCGAGGGATGCTGCGCGGTAACTAGCTACCAGCTACAAACAGTTTACCCGCTTGTATGTAATTAAAGCTTCAGCGGTTAAATAAGGCTGCGTATTGCCTCACGTTGTATAATTTTGTCAGTCATTGTTGGTAATGTAAAACAACGCAAATAAAATGAGCGCATCCATATAGAATTTGTTAATTGCATAGAATCGCATAATTGTTAATTGCAGTTAATTGCATAATTGCATAGATCCAACCAATTTTAGGCCCGTCTCAGTACTACCAGTATTGAGTAAAATATTTGAGAAGATCATCTTAGATCAATTACTTACGCATTTCAATAATTACCAACTCTTTCATAGCCAGCAATTTGGTTTTACTAAAGGGCGGAATACAACAGACGCCGGAGTTATGTTACTTAAACATATTTTCAGCGCGTGGGAGGATCGCAAGGATGCAGTAGGCATATTTTGTGATTTATCAAAAGCATTTGATTGTGTAGACCACGAAACGCTACTGCTAAAGTTAAAACACTACGGAATAAAGGGTGCAGGTTTAGATCTTTTAAGATCGTATTTAGAAGGAAGGGTCCAAAAAGCAGACGTAAATCGTATTAAATCCTCGGGTTCACTTGTAAAAATAGGAGTCCCGCAGGGATCTATCTTAGGGCCGCTCCTTTTCCTAGTCTATATAAATGATTTACCGTTTATGGTACAAAAAATGTCTGAGATAGTGTTATTTGCTGATGACACGTCACTTATTTTTAAAATAAGGAGACAAGAAAATAATCTTGACGATGCAAATAATGCTCTCTCGCAAGTACTAGATTGGTTCACAGCAAATAATCTGCTGCTAAATTCTAAAAAGACGAAATGTATAAAGTTTTCCTTACCTAACGTACGAGTAGTTGAGAATAACATAGTAATTGGACATGAAAAACTAGAATTTGTAGATGATACTGTATTTCTGGGCATCACCATCGATCCAAAACTACAATGGGGTCCACATATTGTAAAATTAGCACACAGACTTAGCTCTGCAGCATATGCAGTGAAAAGAATTAGGGAACTCACTGACGTTGCAACTGCTAGGCTTGTTTATTTTAGTTACTTCCATAGTATTATGTCCTACGGTATACTACTATGGGGCCGGGCAGCAGACATTGAGACTATCTTCATCTTGCAGAAGAGAGCCATCCGATTTATTTACAAGTTAGGTAGTAGGGATTCGCTAAGAGATTTCTTCAAAGAAACCAACATCTTAACAGTTGCATGTCAATACATTTATGAAAATATTATGTACGTTAGAAAAAATATCAAAGACTTCGAAAATGTTGGTGGCCACCATAATGTTAATACTAGAAATAAACATAAATTGTCATTTCCACTATTTAGACTTGCAAAAGTTAACACATCCTTTATGGGGCACTGTATAAGGTTCTACAACAAAATTCCTCAAGATATATTAGAGTTACCTCCAACGCGATTTAAAAAATGTGTTAAGCACATTCTGTGTAAAAAGGCTTACTATAACATCAAGGATTATTTAGAAGACAAAGATGTTTGGCATTAAACAGTAGATTAATATTATTTAAAGGACGATTGTGACTAGTGTTCAACACATTCATGACTAATATTTTAAGTTGAAAACTCTGTTAATTAAGTTAAAACGTGTCTTGAAAAGAATAAATGTGGAGTTTCTTTGTTAGCTTCTTCTCCACATAATCCATTAATTGTGAAACTAACAACTTTGACGTTCATTAAGTAAACATTCTGTTTTTACAATGAATAAAAATATTTGAATTGAATTGAATTGAATTGAATCGAATCCAGATTGACAATGTAAGGTTCATTATACGGTAGAAAACTGTCTGTACGTATCTATACCTGCCAGAATAGTCTTATAGGTTAAGTGTTATACCAACGATCTGGCGACGGATTCCTCGGGATCAGCCGGTGCATGCAGTCAGATGAGACAATTGCGGGTATAGGGCGCGGGCTGCGGGGCGTGGGGGCACACGTGCGGGGCACGCGCTCCGGGAATTTAATTAAAGCCTTCACTAGCCCCGCACCGGGGACTGGAAGGACTAACGTCTCCCTCAGGACACTCGTTTTATTTAAGTCCAAATCAAGGAGCATCGGGCGAACGACTTTGAAAAGAATCGCCTCCCAAGCGATTAACGCCGTCGACAATAATAAAAATGCCTATATTCCTATCTCTGTAGAGCACAGGCTTTCTCTCAGAGAGAGACGGAGAGAGACAGAATATGTGCTTCATCACCACGCCGTCAGTAAACTAGGCGTAAAACTTTCCATCAGCATGGGTAGTACGACGACGCGTTTTAACGTCAAAATCTGCGACATTCCAGTACATTAATTGTCAAATTATGACATTCGAGCGCCACAAAACGCCTGACTCGTGCCGTCGTACTACCTATGCTAGTTTCTCTATAACAAATGCATTAGCTCGTTCCTCACCGTAGTCGTTCGACTCGTCTCAAAACAGTAAGATTATTCCAACGATGGTACTGTATTTTGTTTTCAAGTGATGTTGCGTAATTCCGCTCACATGTATTTGATCGTTAGGGAGGCTTAATTTCCACGTTTTACCTAGTAAAGTATTGCAGCAAGTTAACGCAGGCCATTGATTTGCGCCCGCGGCTAGGCTTTGTTACAATTACCGACTGCCGACGCGACGGGTCACGGTTCAATTTACCGGTTCGAACCGGTGTGGGAGCAGCTCGCCGGTGGCTTCCGTAATAACAAACAACACATTTTCAGGCGGGCTACATAACATCTTACAGCGGCGAGGGTAAGTCACTCAGATTGATTTAGAAAAGTGTTGCATCCATGCGCGTACGAGTTGCTTATGTGACGGACATCAAAAAGAGAGCGTAGCATTCACGTGTATAGGATTTAGGTACCCTCAGATTGTGATTGAAGAAATTCATTAAATTATTTCCCTCGGTTTCTCGTATATCTACTAACAATGTGGTTATTTACTTTTAACAGCTGTCTGTTTTTATTTTTACGTCCGCTTTGGCCAACTTACAGCGGTTAACAGTTGGTTAACAGATTGTTAAGCATTAACGGGGATTATAATCATAAAACCATACTGTCTTTGATTTTATTAATCAACAAAAATTGTGATTGGTCGCCGCAGGTATAATTATTATGTTACAAAGTATTAAACTACATAGATTTTCAAAAGCACGGGGTGTACAATGGCACGAGTCACAGTTAATGTACTGGAAAGTCGCGACTTTTGACATTTAAAACACGTGACTAGCGTCGCGTCGTCGCATTACCCAGGCAGGTAAGCGGTTATGACTTTTAGATTTTTGTTGATGTTCAATACCTGAATCATGTGTCTGAACTTCAGTGAACAATACCATAAGCCTTAAGGTATTGACTAAATAAACAAAAAAAAAAACGCTTGAATACTAAGAAAATCAACAATTTAGTTGTACCAAATGATACGACACCAGCACAAAACTGAGACTTCGTATCGTCATCGTGCCCCACTTGGCTCACGGCTCCTCCATTTGTCGCGCGGAAGTGCTCACTAGTTCGCAAAGAATTGTCTCCCTCGGTGGAGCTTTTAACTTGCTACTTTAATATTAATGTAACAGATATAATATCATTTAGTCCGGCGCAACGCGCCAGATCTCTCTGAGTGCATTATCATTTATTCGGTGTCGCGGTTGCCTCCGCAGACTGATTACTCCTAGAAGTACCTACTCACGTTCAACTTGTCATCATCATCAGCCATTTGACGCCCACTGCAGGACATGGGCCTCCCTCGTGGTTTTTATACCCACGCGGGGTTTTGCCATAATCGCCACGTTCGGCAGGCGGGTTGGTGATCGCAGTATGCGGTTGGAATCTCAGGAAGATGCTGCTGCCCGTCTCCTGGTAATAATCCCTTAGTCGCCTTCTACGACATCCACGGGAGGAAATGGAGTGACACTATTCTTAATCCGGCGCCACACGGAACTTGTCTTACTTAACATGATCCATAGATATCATGATGCGTTGGTTTCTTACTCCCATTACATTTTTACCGCGCTGTGGGTATTCATGTCATTGTGAATGTTCGAAACATGCTTCTTTAGACACTTCTCAATTAGATATTGACATCGATATAATTTTTCGTAGATGTAAGGTTAGCTGACTGCGCTTACAGTCGTGTAGAAGAACGCCGAGCTTAGTGAAACTCTGTCAAATAGGGCCACGGAAACAGCGTCTCGCGGCGCCGCCACCCGCGGCCCGCGTGGCCCGCTCACCTTTTGTCTCGGGCTGTACTGTCAGTATTGTGTTGCGCGGTAATGTGATGCGGCGGGCGCGCCTGGGGAGGCCCGCCCGAGTCCGAGCCACTAATGTCGCCTGCAGCTTTGCCGACGCGCCGCCGCTTTCTACATTCTGCTGCCAAATGGAAACAAACTCAATCCCTCTACTGTCAAAAAGAGGCACGAATAGAAAGGATTCACGGCCTCACTACAAAGTTTTAATAATGTGAAAGGTATCTTTGATCCAGTAATCTTGCTGAAAAAAAATCAAATCCCTTGATAAGGGAAAGTGTAGATCTTTTACGAAAATATTCTCGCAACTATTTTAACCCATGAAATAAGTTAAGAGCTCAATAGTCCCAAAATATTTTCCTACAGAATCAGGGTCTGCGATAATAACAGAAAGTGAGAGGAATCAATATCAGGATTCCTTACAGTAGTGTGAAAAGCAAGTCTCTATAGGGCCGCGAGGGGCGAGTGAAGGGCCCTCGAGCGCCGAGCGTCAAGCGGCAATTACAGCGTGCGAGCGTCCATCGCTCGCCGAGCATTACCGCTAACGGACACTCTTTTAATCACACTCGCTCTGGAATGGTCCGACGTTTTGTGCAAATTGCCCGAGTAATAAGAGAACTAGTGAAAAGCTCATTAGAAGAGTATTTCTAACAAATACTGTATTAAAATAATGGGTGATATTGATCTACTTTATAGATTCCTTCAGCATGGATTAAAAGAATAGGGAATGAGGGCGCAAGTTTTTTGTAGCAGTTTTTTATATACCCAGACATAAGCTGTCTTAAACCAAGTCTTGCAACTCAGTTCTCCTACTGTATAAAGTTGAAATTCAGTCCCAACTTAAGGGTCATTCTGTCTTAAGTTATTCAAATCAAATCAAATCAAAATTTTTTTTATTCAAAGTAGCACAGAAACTGCGACTTAATGAACGTTACAAGTTAAACTAGGTGTCCATTTCAAAATCTAGATCATTTTGGAGAAAAAATGGACAAAAAAACTCCAAACTTAGTCTTTTCAAGTCCTTAATTTACAGGATTCTAAAACTTATGCATTGAACTGGCTTTAATTCCAGACATCATTGTCATCTAAATAATCTTTAATGTTATAGTAGCTTTTTTGGCACAAAGTGTGCTTCACACATTTTTTGAACCGCGTTTCTGGCAAGCTTATTATATCCTCGGGGATCTTATTGTAGAAACGTATACAATGCCCCATAAAGGATGTATTAACCTTTGCCAGCCTAAATTTTGGGAACGAAAGTTTATGTCTATTTCTAGTATTTACATTGTGTTGGCTACCTACAGTTTTAAAGTCACTGATATTTTTCCTAACGTACATAATATTTTCATAGATATACTGACTAGCAACTGTTAGGATGTTAGTTTCTTTAAAGAAATCTCTTAACGAATCTCTATTGCCTAGCTTATATATGAATCTGATCGCTCTCTTCTGCAGGACGAAGATGGTCTCAATGTCTGCTGCCCGACCCCACAGTAGTATACCATAGGACATAATACTATGGAAGTAACTAAAATAAACAAGCCTAGCAGTTGCGACATCAGTTAGGTCCCGGATTTTTTTAACTGCGTATGCTGCAGAACTGAGCCTATTTGCCAATTTTCCTATATGAGGACCCCATTGAAGCTTTGCATCAATTGTGATACCCAGAAATACAGTTTCTCCTACAAGGTCTAGTTTATCATTCCCCAATATAACATTGCTGTCAACCATTTTGACATTTGGTAGTGTGAATTTTATACATTTTATCTTTTTTGAATTTAATAATAAGTTATTAGAAGTAAACCAATATAGTACCTTAGAGAGAGCATTATTTGTATCCGCAAGGTCATTTTCTTGTCTCTTAATCTTAAAAATAAGTGACGTGTCATCTGCAAACAATACTATCTCTGACATTTTTTGAACCATGAACGGCAAATCATTTACATATACGAGGAAAAGGAACGGCCCCAAAATAGATCTCTGTGGCACTCCCATCTTAACCTCCGACCCTGATGATTTAGTCCTATTTATGTCAGCTTTTTGAACCCTCCATTCTAAATATGATCTCATAAGTTTTAAGCTCCTCCCATTCACTCCGTAGTGTTTTAATTTTAAGAGAAGTGTTTTATGGTCTACGCAGTCAAATGCCTTCGACAAGTCACAGAAAACACCTATAGCATCCTTCCGATCCTCCCATGCACTAAATATATGTTTAACTAATGCGACACCAGCATCCGTCGTAGACCGCCCTTGCGTGAAACCGAATTGCTCACTATGAAAAAGTTCATAATTATTAAAGTGTGTAAGTAGCTGACCTAGAACTATTTTCTCGAATATTTTACTCAAAACGGGTAGAACCGAGACTGGTCTGAAATTTGTGGGATCTTGCCTGTCGCCACTTTTAAATAAAGGAACGAGCCTACTATATTTCATTAGGTCAGGGAGTGTACCCTCATCTAAACATTTGTTAAAGATTCTAGCCAAATGGGGTGCTAGGACATCGATTACTGAGCTAACTATTATTACTGACATACCCCACAGGTCTTCAGTTTTTTTAAGATTTAGCTTTTTAAACGCTTTATTCACGGTATGAGCTTCAATATAATCAAACGAAAAATCGTGATCGCAGGGAGGGACATTATCTTTCAAAATACTTTCTGCAAGATCAGGAGATGAATCTAAAGGAGCCGTAGTTATAATTGGAACATTTGTAAAGAATTGTTCAAAAGCCGCGGAAACGTCTTCATTTGACGTTATTAATTTATTATCTATCTTAAGCGAGAATTCGCGGTCCGCTGATTTGGATTTACCGGTTTCCTTATTTATTATATTCCAAATGGTTTTAGATTTATTAGACGATTTAAGAATTTTGGCTTTTATATGCTCGCATTTAGCTTTGTGGCAGACGGCCCTAAATAATTTTGAATATAATTTAACATACTGTAGAAAACTAGGGTCATATGTGTATGTCTTTTTCTCATATAGTGAATAAAGTGTGTCCCTACTTTTCCGGATGCCGGCAGTGGCCCATTCACTAAATTGTACCTTATTTCCTTTCGATGTTAGCTTTTTCAATTTAAAAACTTTTTCAAAACTATCTGAAACGACCTTAAAGAAATCTCCATAATGGGCATTAGCATTGATGGTTTTATTTTTTTCGGTATGTAAACTACTTTGTTAATCAGTTTTAAATAATTCTAATTTTTTTGTTGTCATGGGCCTTTAAAGTATATCTTGTTCTGATTTTTTTAAATCAGATTCAAAGTGTACAATTTGACCACTGTGGTCTGACTTTAAGCAATTTATTGTAGAATAGTGCAAAAATTCACAGTCACAGTATACATTATCAAGACAGGTTGCTGTGATTTCGGTAATCCTAGTGGGCTCTAAGAAAATATTAACTAAATTAAAAGACTTGAAAATAAGTTTTAATTTAGTATTTAAAGTGGAATCTACCAGCAAGTCGATATTAAAATCTCCACAGACTATAAGGTTCTTGCTACTACTTGAAGCTACATTTAAGACATCCTCTAGTACTGATTCAAATAAACTGTAGTCACTGGCGGGGGGCCTGTATACGCTTACTACAATGTGCTTAGCCAGTTCAACACATGATAGCTCAATAACTTTTTCAACAGAAAGTCTGCAAATATCTTTCCGTTCTTTATATTTTAAACTACTATTTACTATTATTAAGGATCCCCCGTGCAATGCAGACTTTCTATTGAAGCAACTGGCTATTTCATAATTATGTATAGCAAAATTCATTTGAGACTCTAGTAGCCAGTGCTCTGTGACACAAAGTACATTCACTCTATGTTGTTCTAAGAACAACTCTAATTCTAGTAGTTTACCAGAAAAGCCACCCTGTAAATTTTGGTTAGCTAAGACAAGTTTGTTTAAGGGGGACTTTTCTGTTGTCTGCGCTGACAGTTTAAATCAGCAGTCAAGCTTAACCTACTTATGCTAGGTTTTTTTACAGCCTCAGAATACAGAGGTTTGCAAGTAGAATTTTTTCTACAGTTTGTATCCACGACTGGTCCCTGTTTTATTGTCTTAACAATAATAGGGTCATAAATATTGAATGCCAACAATTTGGCAATCTGTCGCTTTGAAGAAAGGGGCACATGCATTGTGTCCCTAGTCAATATACAGTTTCGAATAAATTTATTCGTATCAAAATACAATACTTGGTCTCGATGGCCAAAGGTCATATTATACAATAGCCGGTTTAACTTATCTATCCGGGCATTTTGTGTCTCTGATAGTCTTAGAATAAGGAAAAGCACAGATTACAATTTTCCTTGCTTGAAGAGCAACTATAGAATCATAATAATTTGTCAAATCATCGCACTGTATTCCTTTGCTGTCCCCTATTAATAACACAACAGTGGTATTACTATCATACTCCTTACTAAGCATACAGTTGACTATCTGCATGTAAGATGCATAGGGCATACAAACATTCTCAACATGTTGCTTTAAATTATTTTGTAGTATACTGCCTAACCCTACACCTATTTTATCTGAATAGATAATGGTTTTGTACTGGGCGTGATTGTCAGGAACTCTGCAGGTGATGGGTTTAGACTGCGGCTGTCCATCCAGTACGGAATCAGGGGTCGGTGTGGCACTGCACCGCTCATTGACTGGAACTGAGTTGCTGGTTGGTCTATTTGTGGGTTGTACTCCAGGTCTTGCATCACAGGTCGACGCAAGTATTGGGTAATCAGCTAACCTAACAACATCTTATAGTAACCATATCAATATTAAAAATCTTTTATGTTTTAAATAAATAGATTGACAGCAATATAATACTTGGTTGAAACATGGTTTCTAAATACCAACTAAAACAAACTACTCAGTAGAAACAGCCAGATAAATGAACAATAATGCAATCGCAGTCGTCACGGCGCCATCTTTGATCTGAGACATTGCGAATACAAAGTATAATCCTTGAGTTAGATTAATTGCTCCTTCGCGATCCAGCTCCACTTGGTGGTGTATTTCCAGTATTGTCTCCACATTTGTCCCTATTCAAAATTACCGAATGTTTTTAGCAGAAGTTTTGCTTGAATGGAAAAATTAGATTAGAGCGACAGTCCATAATTATTTATGTGCTACGGTGTCATAACAACCCCAGAGAATTTTTTTTTCTGTAACTTTTCCACTGTCTGTCTACATTTTTTTAATTCAAAAACAATGGAGGATTCTGTTCTTAACTGATGTTTGGGGTACGTAGTAGCTAATGACAGTTGAGTATTAATAAAAATTATGTAAACATAGTTGCCAGCAGCTCTCTGGGCGATCAACTGACACAGATAGCAGCTCTAATTAAATAGAACTTATAACATCTAAAGAATAAAATGCCAGCTGCTCTATTCCTCAAGGAAGTGTAACCGGCTGTTTATTATTTTGCTATACATAAATGGTCTGACAAAAATACTTAACAAAGAGAACCTGATGCTAGTATTATTTGCAGACGATATATGGATTTTAATGAAGTGCGAAAACTCTTTAGATGGTAAATCAAGCGTAAATAATACGTTAGAAACAATAATAAGGTGCAGATGCAGGTGTCGAAGACAAAATCTGCATATTCGTCCACTGCTAAGTATAAACTGGCGAGACTTACATCTAGCAGTCAACGAATGTAGACTAGATTGATTTGCTACTCGTCTGTATACTGATCTGAAGTAGAATATAAACTGATTGAGGTGCCTATTGAGGCATACAGCTGAGGGAGTCAATGGCGGGGTCCGCAGCGGAAGCAGGCGCAGCGAGAGTTATTGTAGCGAATTTGACGATCACTTTGTCGCGGGTCGGCGAAACGAAACAATTAGTGACCTCCCCCTCTACACTCCAAACTCCGCCTCTGTACATAACTAGCTACGACAAAAGGATAACTTCAGCTTCACTATAATGCTATTTGAACTGGCTGATGCTAGTTCTTCTGTTGGTATTTTTTATATTTCTCGGCCACTGGTTGTTGATCGGCGAGCTCCGTTTGATTGTAGTTCAAGAACAAAGAATGTCTTTGTATTTGTCGCGTCATTCCGCGCTAATGAGTGGTTCCCCTCGGAACAGAACTACAGTTATATCCATTTTTGATCACGTTCTGGTGACTTTCAGTTGTTTTGTAGTCTTTCAAGTATTCAGCGACTACAATTGTCGTCTGGCACCCTTTAGCGCAGTGCTTAATGTCTTGATGATGACTCTTGGTGATCTCTGATACTGTACAATTAGTTTGACTTGCAACTTACCAAGGTCACCATCTTTCAATGAGTCTACTAAAGCCCCCACATATCCGAGTGTATTGTGTCGTACCACTAATAGCGTGAGTCAGCGGGGCGGCCCGCGGTGACAAGATAATGTCTACACACGGTGTCTGGACGTAGGAAGGAGCTAGGGGAAAATGCAGTTTGAAGCGTAGGACATAGGAGTGCTTAAGGCCTTTGAAAGCGGTCCACTATCGACGCAGCGAGGGTGCGACACACGCGTCTAATGAGGCGCGCGTCACCGTTTGCCGCCGACGCCGACGCGGCCGCCACCGTGGTGTGCTCATTTATATTGCGTGAGACCGGACCGCCTGACTGCTGACTGATTACAAATCGAATGCCTTTATTTGCCAATAATACAGAGTCCAGTAGGTGTGTCGTTCAACGTATGTCAAGTATGACATCCATCTCAATCAACGTCTTACAAAGTACTATTTTGGCAAAACCTCGAACTTAACTTAAACCTCGTCTTAAAAAAATTGTACCCTAGTGTGGGTACCTTAGTGTGTAATCAATGTATGTGCCTGTGTGTAATATTAATGTTTAATGGTTTTACAAGTAAATTCTCAAACGGCAAGACAGAAGAAAGGAACAAAGAAGCTCTGTATTTGTAGTTTATGAAGCCCGCGGAAACCGAGACAAACCGTGTCGCGCGGCGCACGGCAAGGGAGCGGGGACTCTGATCTGCCGGCTCGGACGAGCTGATGTGCACCGTATTCGTGACTCGCACCCGTCATAACACGACACTCCTTCTTATACTGTCTCTGTCTTCGACTACAAATCAACAAAATACTTGACTAACAAAGGACGGGAAGGATCAATCGATCAGTGAACGGAAGCATCTAAGATGGTCACGCAAATGTAGTTCATACGTCCACGTTAACAGAAATGTTTACTTACTTATAGGCGTTTCCCATAACCGATTCGTCGATAGATTAAGTAACTGACAGCAAAAGTCTTATAGATTTTTCATACAAAATAGCTTTTATAAATATTAACCGTTAGTGGGGTTAGATAACCCTACCGATAGTTGATATTAATCCACGTCGAACTGAATGTCTCTGGTCTGAACATCGTACTTCGTTTCACATCGGCTAGCTTGGTGGAGAGCGGAATCATGACACATTATAACGACACTACACATATAAATAACATGTACGGAAAGTAGTCAATCTGTATTTCTCGCGCGTTGTATCGCGCGTACACATTGCGGCGAGTCTCATAATACAATCCGCCGCCACTAATGAGCTGTCATCGCTACGCACGTGACGTCACGCGACCACATTCTCTTATTCGCTAAGTACATTACACGAGGAAAACCATTAATTATTGTTAAAGAAATATATAACTTCCTGCGCTCTTTTGAGAGATAAACGGAAAACTAAAACGGTGTTAAGTAATTCAATTTAAAAATAAAGATAAGAAAAACAAACGCCTTCATTTTTTATTTTTTCTTCAAATGTGTAGATTTTATAATCATCTTGTGTCTCGGTTTAATGACATTTTAGTTATGTATCCGTGTTCAAGTGATAATAATAACAATACAATACAATACGAATATAAAATACACCGCGAGTTTTGCAATAATCCTCACATCTAGACCTATGGACAGTGCAGAGTTTGGGTTAACTGATGTAAATCGCTGCAGATCATGATTGCAAGTTAGAGACCAGCCGTCATTCCATCTAATCGCCTCTGCTGCTAAGATGATAGCAGCTGTAATCCCTTGCAGCATCTCTGCACAACTTTACTCATTACAAGCAGTTAAACGGAACTATGCCGCCCGCCCCGCCGCCTGCCCGTCGGAACCGTATTCTGTTCATCGCTACAAATTGAACCGAAACGTAACATTTGCCGAAGAAGCGGCACAATACTGTAGCTACAGCGAGGAAGCAGAATAGTAAAGTATTGATGTATTTCAGGCAATGCCCATATAGTGTTACTTATGCTATGTTAGTAATAATACAATATTATATATCCTGCATTAAAATTAAATTTACGTTAAATTATATTTATATTACTCAGTCTCATCCAGCTTCACTGCTGGTCGGCATCACGTGCATCGACATCCAGTGGCGCTGTATGGAGCTGTCCATCCTGTCTGCCAGTACCCCCAGGAGGCCGCAGGTACTACTCCTCACCCTGCAAATCAGGTATGCTATCCGTTGCCGAATGATTGCGTGGAAACCGTCCGTTCGCGCACCGGCACACCTCCCGGATGCACTACAATATCGAGGTAGCTCCTAACCTGTTATACTGGACGCGCAGGGTGCTGTAGGCTCTTTTCACAGACTGCAAGTATAAAGATTGGCAGAAGGCCTTAAATAAAATTATTCTGACCTGCCCTTTACAACGAGCAAATCTGCGGGCCAACATATTGCCCGGCACCGACAGCGCCCTAGGTTCCCAATGTCAACATCATCAGACAGATCCTCAGTGACCCAGTGGCCCAGACACTTAAATTTGCTTACTCTGGCAAGGGGAGTGCCACAAAACAGAACAAGTGGTATGTCGTAGGCTTTTTTCCCGCTTTAAAAATCGTCATTGCGCTTTTCAAAGCACTGTACCTGAGGGCATGGGCCACCACATATGACTCACAGATTTGGAACAATCTACTTAGACCACTGACAGTAAGACACAGCAGCACCATATCATCAGCACAGCCAATGTTATTAATGGGAGTACCAGCAATAGAGCATCCTACACCGGAGCGACTGAGTTACTGAGAATAAGGCTTTGCGACGAGTCGGTCCCAAGCGACACGGTTGTGCCTGTATTCAATCCCGATGTCAGCTTCATTAGCATTAGCGGTGCTGAGGCGGCGACATGCCTGTTATCATTCAACTTTTGCATTTCAATGCAATCTCTTTCTTATTGCGCTTTCGTATAACATTTATATAATATCGTAGCTTTTGATAAACGCCTAATCTAATTAACTCTAGCGGTGTTAAAGATCCACTTTAACACGTATTTCAAGCAAACTATCCGCTCTCTATAGAATAACCTGTCACAAGATGGACCGTTATTTTCTTAATAAAAATAATTAAAGGAAATGCCGATGTTTCTTCCTTATTGCATTCTACTTATGTGAACGATAAATAATATTGTTGATAGATGTTTGGTGCATGTTCTATCATATCGAGTGTTTGGAGCAGGGTCGCGGCGTAATGAGTGTGAACACAACACCGCACGCGCCGCAGCGGCGGCGGCTGATTGGTTTAGTTAGTGCAGCTGCTGTACTAGCACTGCTGCTCGCTTTTGGGAATTGCGCTTTTGGGTGCTGCCGATTATAATGATTTGAACCATCATGGATCTGTCGGAACAACTAGGAAGAAAAATCATGTGAAAGATATTACACTGATAAAACATTGGATTGACATTATCAACGCTAAACTATGAGTGGACTAAACACAGTATGATAAAAACCAAGATATTCTGATGTTATTTTTTCTACACCATTGAATTTGATGAGCAGCAGGAGACGGTACATTGATAATTCTCTTATTGATAGATAGTAAGAAGGACAATCTTAGATCTTTAGAGCAAGCAACCTTACAAAAAGATTTTAAAACCCTTTTAAAGTACCCTTTTAAAACCTTATTAAAGCCTAACTGCATAAACAAACTGCAATCGATACACAGGCACGTAGAAAGGAGTATATTTTGGCAGAGTAGAGGCTGGAGCGGGCGCTCCACGTGCGACTAGATTTGCGCGTGTATTTTTATCGCGAGAGTGGAGGCCGCGGGGCGGGGCGCGGGGCGCAGGGGAGCGGGCTGTGCTTAGCCTAATGTCGCAGTTGGCCCAAATTGAAAATAAACATATCCCGCGCGTTTGACGGGATTAAATAAATTGTGCGAGTCGGGACAGCCGGCGGGAATACGTAACACGGCTTGTTACTTCTTTATTTTGTTGCTTGCGAGAAACATCGCCTTGAGAAACTACATTTGTTACCTACTGGTTTATATTTATTTAGTGCCTCGAGGGGTGTACATCGACTCGATCGCTCATACCATGCGCTCTAACTTTCAAGACAGCAAACAACAGCACCAGGATCTTAATAAAATAAGAACATCAATGTTCTAAAGGTTTTATTTGCTGTCATTGTTTGTTTATACTTCTGTAATAGTTTTCTACTTAATTTGAAAGGTTCACAAAAGAAATAAAATCAATTTCGACGATCGCCGCTCGATGCAGGTCGCCCAACGCTCGACGCTCGACGCTCGACGCTCGACGCTCGACGCTCGACGCTCGACGCTCGACGCTCGACGCTCGACGCTCGACGCTCGACGCTCGACGCTCGACGCTCGACGCTCGACGCTCGACGCTCGACGCTCGACGCTCGACGCTCGACGCTCGACGCTCGACGCTCGACGCTCGACGCTCGCCGCTCGACGCTCGACGCTCGCCGCTCGAAGCTCGACGCTCGCCACTCGCCGCTTTATATCGGTTTGATGGAAATGCCCGCCCGCTCCTGCCACACACAATTACAGATAACGTCTTCACAGACTTTGTAAATTCAAAGATGGTTTCTCACTACATTCTACCAAGGCTTTCTCATTTTATTGCTATCTTTATTACACAGTTTTGTACAGCACTCAGTTATTCTAAAGTATGTATGTTAGTATGCTCCATAAGAGCGTCAATAGCATCATCAACATCAGACATAACTATATAATAGGGGTTAAAGTATGAAATTGCCGTTTTATTGCAATAGGTTCTTTGAATTGACATAGAATCTTCATGGTTTGAGGTTTTCGAATGAAACTTTTTTCAAATGGTTTCTATGATGTTCTTTTTTTAAAAAATGTGAAACATTTGAATATCGACTTTCAATTGTTTTTGTTATTCAATTTAGACAAGAAAGATGGATACTGCGAAAATTCGAGTGATTTTTGAATACGAGTTCCGACGCGGAACTAACGCATCAGAAACATCCCGCAATATCAATGCTGCGTTTGGAGAGGGGTCTACTAATGAACGCACCGTGCGATTTTGGTTTAAACGCTTTCGTGATGGAAATTTCGACTTAAAGAACGAGCCACGAGGAAGACCGCCCACACAGGTGAATAACGATGAATTAAGAGAGATAGTGGAAGCCGACCCTAGTCAAACTACCCAGGAATTAGCGGCATGGTTTAACGTTACCTTACCCACAATATTGACTCACTTGCGTCAAATCAATAAAATAAAAAAATACGAAAAATGGGTGCCTCATAATCACTCTAATTTTCGCAGTATTTATCTTTCTTGTCTAAATTGAATAACAAAAACAATTGAAAGTCGATATTCAAATGTTTCACATTTTTTAAAAAAAGAGCATCATAGAAACCATTTGAAAAAAGTTTCATTCGAAAACCTCAAACCATGAAGATTCTATGTCAATTCAAAGAACCTATTGCAATAAAACGGCAATTTCATACTTTAACCCCTAATATTATACCTGAATATTTCGTATTTTTAAAAGAAATCGAATAAGTTACTTATAAGGTGCTTAGGTGCTCACAAAGTTAGCCCACATACATAAGCTACGCTAACTAGATCTGATAACGTCCTATGGTTGTCTGTGCTTATATCTTCGAGGCCAAGGCCACGGCGCTTTACCTCACCATCGTGAAAACGTAAAACAAACAAAGTCCTGTAGCCTCTCGACTGAACCCGTCGAGCTAATGGGATTACCGCAGCTCGGTCTTTCTGTGTTTACTACACAGGCGATAGCATGGAACCTGGCGTCACGTCACACGCCGTTACGTTTGAATAAGAGCCTCCTAACTCGCCACCATACATCACTCGTTTTATGGCACCCCTGACAGTTGCATTGCAATACAGTGATATGTAGTGATATCTTGGAAAGATAGGAAAGAAACTGTCAATAGTTGTTTATATATAGTTGTACCTATATAGAAACTGGTCTGTGATTAGCGCGTGAAGAATGCTATATCGGCAATCCTCCATGTCTTAAATATAACGATGTGATGATAACAAAAACTACGTAAACTCTGTCTCTTTCAGAGTATTGATGAATATAAAATGAAAGTTATGTGTGGCGCAGATTTCGCGTGGATCCACCAACTTGCTGAGGGACGCGCGCGCCTCTCACACGACCTTTCGCACTCTGAACTGTATTTCATAAAGTACTCACTTTTCTGTTGCTCTCTGAATGAATTCACAAATAATGCGCTTTTTATTTTATGTTATAATTCGAATTTACGTAAATAATTTTTTTATGATTTGTTTTTAAATCTATTTGAATTTCTTATTATTTAAACAATTGAAAATATTTTATAAATTTATCTATTTTAATTGGATTTTTTTATTGTTATTTTAGTTACGTTTATTGACATGTTCTAAATTTGATTAATTTTTTTATGATTTTATGTATTTTTATTTTTTTATTAAAATGTATTGTAAATTTAAAAGTCTTATGAAATATCTAAATAAATTATTTTACATGCTAGGAGACCCTGTATCGCAGATACTTATTAAAACTATACGGATTGATACTTAATTATTCCTACTTATTGTACATTCTTCATTGATTTGAATGGTATTCCATTGTCCACTGAATTGGTTGCCACATTTAAGTACAAAGTTTCCTTTAAAACCCACTGATATCTGAATAGAAAACCTCGTGTCAGCAAAGGGCCGAAGTGCTTAACATCTAATTGAATTTCTGATATTATTGAATCACACGAAAACTTTGCGAGCTCCGAAGTGTTCCGTTGGTTCTGTCTTGATTAGATCAGCGGAGTTCGGTAGAAGCAAAGGATTTTGCCATGTTCGCGGGCGTGCGCGGGCGCCGCCGCCGCCGCCGCCGCCGCCGCCGGCATCAAAGCCAATTCTAAAACACCGCACCCTGCGGAGACATGCTGACACACAAGCACAAGTGTACCGTTACATTTATTAGTGACTTTCATTAGGAAACAAATATTCGAAGTTAGCTTCGGTTACCCACTACGTAGTTCTTCCTCTATCCCTTGTACAAGGAAAATAGAGCGGGGTTCTTACCCCGACGTGTACAAATGGTGCGAAGCTGTTGGAATGGGCGCAGAGAAAAACGTGTGAACAGTGGAAAAATTGTTTTATTAATGTTACAGTACCGACTAGCGGCCGATATGTTACGAATGACCGATTGAATGATTGAAAGTAAAAAGAATGAATCCGAACGAATGAATGGAAGAGTGGGCTGGGATTTTTGATTATTCCAATAGAAGCGGCAAGTTGCGCGTGGCGATGCACTCGCGGCTTAAAGCTACGAGTTTTTCAACGCTGCTTACAGTAGTAGTATTGCATAAGTATTGGAAACGAATATTATAACAATTGAGTATCAGCCTTAACACACACTAAATAGTATATTTAGTACGATCCGGGCGGAATTCCACGGGTGTCTATTTACTTGAGGCATTGTTTGGTTTGTGATATAGAATACGAAATCGCTTATCTAGAACTGAAATGCATACGTAGGCTGAATGTGAGATCCAATTGGAATGTGAACGCCAATGGTATGCGGGAGACGTAGGTATGTAGCTCAGTAGTCGACCTCGCGAGGAAGATGTGTGTTCCGTATTCAGGTGACAGGGTGAGCTAGAAAACGGATTAATTGATAATAATATGTTCTTACTTTACATAAACAAATCAATATGGCAATAAAACTCCCAGTTAAGACTTATGGACAGATATTTTTATTACACTTATTATTTATCGTTTCAGCAAAAAACTGCGTAAATCCAAATTATAAACTCAAGTGGGTTATCACACAACGATAAGATAAATCCCTCACGGCTGCCGACACCTTGTCGCGAACTCTCTTCCTGCGATCGACCAGCTATCTGTACTTTTACTTATCTTTCGGTAAATAAAACGGTAAGTATAATATGAGTCATTGATTCGAAGGATTACAAAAAATATTATATATTTAATTTGACATATTTTAAAATAGAGCTCCACACAGTGATAGGAAAAGCTATTAGTAGTCTCCACTATGTTTCCAAATATTCCTTAATGTGTTTGTAACAACTTAAAATTGCCAATTTTTGGTGCAAGTGTGGCTATGGAAAGGGCTATGCTCGGAATTTCTCTACGAGATCGAATCAGAAATGATGAGATCCGTAGACGAACGAAAGTCGTCGACATAGCCCAGCGGATTAGTAAGTTGAAGTGGCAGTGGGCGGGGCACATAGCACGCAGAACTGATGGCCGATGGGGCCGAAAAGTTCTCGAATGGAGACCACATATCGGCAAGCGCAGCGTGGGACGACCAGCCACAAGATGGACAGATGACGTCATTCAAGTGGCAGGAAGACGCTGGATGCAGGCCGCTTCCAACCGGTCTTTTTGGAAATCTATGGAGGAGGCCTATGTCCAGCAGTGGACTTCTTGTGGCTGAATGATGATGATGATGATGGTGCAAGTGTGTGGTGATTACGCGTTACACCCTCTTTCTCTTTCACTATTGGAGAAAGCTTGTACTTACCCATCAATGGCATATTTTTATGCTCCATATTTTATGTTTTAGTAAAACATTATAAAATAATTTATTAATAAACCTCTCTAGCTTGTGGGTAGCAGAGAGATGGAAATCAGCTATTTCCAGCTAATATCTTTCAGTACAATTACTAGAATTAATATCGTACTACAATTCTTTACCCTACTGGCTGGCTGCGCAGCTACAGCAGTCACGCAGGTTACAGCAGGGTGGTGGGTGTGTACGTGTGTACGTGTGTACCTCAGATGTGGTCTGTGGTACGAATACGAGAACACCCTCTGTCAACAGTGAGCCACGCCTGCCGGCTGCAGAGCAAAGTTGTATTGATAAAAGTAACTCGGAGTCTACCACGTGCGTGCGCCGCGTGACGTTTGCCTTTCTCCCACGCGCTTTTTGCGTGTTTGCCGCCGCGTGCCGCGTGACGAGTGCCCGGTGTGTGTGCACTCAACAATATCATGTCTACTGCATGCCAATGAATTTCAAATTCCAAAGTGCTAACAGTGTTATCGTTTGGTATCAGGCTCAACGGCAAATAAATCGACACGCGATGATAATTTCTTCAATATTATCCCTGATAAAATGAATAACGTGCACCAAGAGGATTTAACAGAAGGCCCGACATGAGGTAAACAATGGTTTTATCTCGTCTTGACTTCCTTTGAACATAATTTAATATACATTTCTGTTTATGTTACATCATATAGAAGGAATTTACGTTGATAAGATAATGCTGCATCAAATAATGTAAACGATTGAAGTGGCGCGAGACTCGAATTCGGATTTCGATCGCGATTGACGCCGATTAAAATAAATCAAATCAAAATATTTTATTTAAACTAACACAGAAACTGTGACTTAATGAACGTTACAAGTAAAACTAGGTGTCCGTTTCAAAATCTAGATAATTTTGGAGAAAAAATGGACAAAAAAACTCCAAAATTAGTATTATCAAATATGTTCATTAATTAACAGAGTTCACACATTATTTTAAAACCTAGAACCTAGAATATGTAACATTTCATTCAATTCGTTATCAAGATGTGTCCTTCACTCGGCGACGCAATTTCCTGCGCTGCCAACTTTGCAGTATTTAAATAACCTTAGCTACTAAACGTGCGCAAAAAGTCAGCTAAAAGATCCGACCTACATTCGACAGCTGGAAACGTAGTCCCTAATTAAAAGGTGAGTGAAAACTCGGCGCCTTTCATGGACCAACAAACACAGCTGCAGCGCGCTGCACGCAGCAGTAGTCACCCGACACACCTGCTAGCGGCGCGCGGCAGCGGTATGAGCACCAGAAAATAATAAATTTAGTAAATATTTGTTCCTCGGCAGCCCTTATTAAAAACGCTATAAATTTTCCGCTTGAAACAATATTATCGAAGCGCTACAACAAATTAACCGCTCGCCTGCGCGAGGCGGGCAGGGAGAGAGGCGGTAGATTTATCGCCCGCAGTATCGGCCATTATAAAAACATCCTAATCTCGCACTCAGCCCGCACGCTACACGCTCGGCTCGGACGAGGTTTATGCTCCACGAGCGCTAGATAACTTGATAAAATGCAGGTGCCATGCCAGCACATCCGTATTCACCAAACTTTGTTCGAATAACTCGCTACACCTCGGAGGCCGCGAATGAAATAGTTCAGGCTTTCACCTCAACGTTTTGATCCCATTTCCTTAATTGGCGGAAGCGACGCGCGGAGTTGGTAAAAAGCGTTGTTGTGTAGCGCGCTCGGGGCGGTGGCGGCCGGCGGGGCGGCGGCGGGGCGGCACGTGCTGCTGCCGAATTCTACCGCGGCTAACGAAGCTGCTGCCAACTACACACAGAAAATCTAACCTCTATTGTTCAAATGCTAGTGTGCAATTCTTATGTAAAAGTGCTATGTAAATCTATGGCAAAACTATAGTAAACGAGTCTGCTCCCACAGTCAAAATTGGTTTTGTGGGGCCTTATTATAACAAATGTAAAATCTTCTTTTATATTGATAAATACAATACAAAAACGTTTAGGTATCTACAACAAACTGAGGCCTTTTACATAAATTAGATCACATTGCATTCAGCGTCTAGTAGCAACTTCTAGATATTCTAGACCAGAGGTTCTACAAACTTTTTCAGTTTGTGGCGCACTAACAGATTTAGTTTTACGTCACGCAGCTCCAAGTACACTAAGTTACGCTAAATTAAATCAACGTAAAAAGCAAGTTACATTGCAGAGAAGCGAATACAGTAGGTGGCTCTATAGGTATAGGGCCCTGGGACACCTTTTTATGTGGTTAAGTGGGAAAAACATTCTACACATGTATCATCATCATTAGCCACTTGACGCCCACTGCAGGGCTCCCTCGTAGTTTTCATAGCCATGAGGGGTTTGGCCATAATCGCCACGCTTGGCAGGCGGGTTGGCGATCGCAGTATGCGGTTGAAATCTCAGGAAGACGCTGCTGCCCGGTAATTTATTTCCTTAGTCGCCTTCTACGACATCCACGGAAGGAAATGGAGTGACGCTATTCTTTATCCGGCGCCACACTGAAGCATGTCTACATGTATGCTGGGATTTAAACCGAGGACCACACAAATGTGTTGCAACCACTTTATAACAAAATAAAAAAAAATACGAAACAAAATATTTTTGTAGAGAACATTACTATGAAAATTTTGTAACGGTGTAACCTTTTCTTCGCCATTCCTTTTTACTTCCTCTTTCGTTATTTCTTTATCATCGTGTTCTTTATAATTTTTTTAAATTCGAAATTTCAAACTACGTCACCAATTACTACTTTTTTTTATTTTGACGCGTTACTACAGTTTTCATTACTCACTAAATTACACTTATAACTCCATTTTGCTACAATATCTATTACCAGCAGTGAAATAAAACACAGCATAGGGAAGTAGTGCATACAAGGGGTGTTCAATGAGTAGTGAGAATCAGGTATAAACTCCTTGAAAAGAGAAAAAGAAAATAATGGCAAGCATAGCGCATTTATTTGTCGACATAATAAAATAGACAAAGTTTGATGCTTTTTTGTTTAAGAGGGAAAGAACATCCACTAATGACGACTCGCGCTCAGGGCGCCCTACGACTTCAGTAACTGAAGAAATTATACAAAATGTTAAAAAATATATTTTGGCGGATCATCGTACTACTGTTTGTTTTATAGCTGAAGAACTAAAGATGTCAACTGTGAGTTTCTTTTTTCATAATATATACGTGACCTTGAAAAAAGTCTCAGCGCGTTGGGTGGCTAGAATTCTATCGGCCTAAAAAAACAAACCAGATTGAGAATTTCACAACAAGATCCTGACCGGTTTTTGGCTCGATTTCTAACTATGAATGAAACATGGCTTCACCATGACGACCCTGGAACAAAAAAAAACAATCAAAAAAACAAAAACATTATTTGGAAGAGACCATCATCACCGACCCCTAAGAAATTCAAGGCCGTTCCAGCCGCCGGCAAGATCATGGGTTCTCTTTTTTGGGACAGCCAAAGGGTGGTGATGATTGAATACCTCAGTTATGGGGCCACTATTACGGGAAATATGTACGCAGAATAAATCAAAAAGTTTCGTGACGAAATACGCGAAAAATGGCGTGGCACAAGACCAAAGTTGCGATGGCTGCCGTCAGTGATGCTGGCTTCGAATTGGTAGAACATCGTCCATACTCTTTAGACCTTGCTCCTAGTGACTTTTATCAACTTCAGAGATTGAAAGAATATCTACGAGGCCAGAAATTCGACCATGATGACGCAGTGATCGCCGCAGTACAAGGTTTCTTAGATAATCAAGATGATTTGTTTTAAGAAAGAAATTTTAGGTTTAAAAAAAAGATATGCTAAGTGTATACTTAAAGGTAACTATGTTGAAAAACAAAAAATAAACAATAGATAATTAACCAATCAATCAATATATTTATTTCGGAACAAATCCATAGTGTTAGTAATAATATTAATATTACGGACATTTAAAAGAGAGAGATAAAATTTCATTGCATCTTATTCATTCTCACTACTTAATGAACCCCCCTAGTATAATATTTATCATTTTACAACAAGAACTCCATAAGTTAATACAAAGAGGAGTAATGGAAGACTTCTGGTAATCGCAATACTTAGTAACGTATCGACTCTCTCGCTAAGCCCTCGCTGCCTATCTGACCAAAACTGTAATCCGTTCCAAACAAGAGGACAAAATCTTGTCCGTTTGTTTTCAATTTAGGGAATGATTCGTATAATTGTGTTTTCCTCTAAACATACACACGTGCTCTGAATTTAAATGGTCCATCTGTAAAGTCCCACTCTATAGAAGCAGATTTATAAAACTTGAATCCATCGGCGACGCATTTGCACTCGGCGACGCGGCGACGACGCGGCATCGCCAATGTAATGGAATAACCGCATGAATGTGTTTAACACTGGTAATTAGCTGATTACCGCGCGCTATTACCGTTATTATGACCGCCCGCCCGCCGGCTGTTTACTTACTTCATACACGTCGCACAATTCGGTCGGTCTCCTTCCACAATGTTACCTTCAAGTGTATCCGGAATAACATTCGTAAAGCTATGGCATTATTTGTTATTACACATGCCTCTATACAACCTAAGCCTTACTACACGCTAGATCAAGCTGCTTAACCCCAGGCCCACGGGCCACAACATTGCCCACTGATGCATTCGTATTTGCCTGCCAACGTCAACCAACTGAGGATAATATATGATTGTTTATTGCGCAACACAATGGTAATAAGAATTTGGCGATGCCGTGAAGAGGCACGCTGGCTGCCCTAATATCATTTAATATGATCCGCCTTGAAAACAATTAGATGTACAAAATTGTTTATGCAGCATCAAGTAGCCACTCTTCAGATCACCTCATCAGATAGATGAAAATATCACTCGGACATTGTAATGCATAGCGTATACAGACGGTTTGTTTTTCGGCTCAATTGAGCTCGTCCACACGTAAGACACGGTCAGCTTATGGAAAGTTAATAAAGATATTGTTATAAAAAAAATTATCTCTTAAACAGCGATGATTTTTTTTATTTCTGGCTCAAAATAATTGTGAAACAATGCAAAAACAACAGGAATTTCAGTCGCACAGGAATATATAAAGCCTGTAGAACAATGTAGCGGCGGCGGCCGACACCTCGCGGGGAAGTCAAAACAACTCTTAAGAGCCGCTTAAAACTTTGCCCAACTTCCGCGAGCCGCAACAGAAAAAAGCAATTGCGAAACCTCGCCCCGCTTCAGCCTCCGCGAATGATGTCTCAAATTTATGTTAAAAGTAGTTTCCTCGTTGATTCATCTTTAAGCGAGTTTCAGTATAATGGAAATAACATTGATAGATACTTCGATAAAAAAATTTAAGTGCAGTATAATGACAACTTCAAACCATCTACTTGTATAATCGACACACGACTTCTTAGAAAACCATTACTAACCTAAACATAAACTAGAAATATTGATTGATTTGATATCTTGTTGCTATTTCATATTGTATCATATTCTATTCGCTGATGTCTGTAACACAGGTTACTTAACAGATTACCTAGCATAGGCATCAGAGCTGATCAAATAAAATTATTAAAATATATGGCGCCTTTCTTGCTATGTATTTATTTTACTACATATTTTTCATTTAATGAGCATTTGCTTATATATTGATTTTGTTGTAAAATAATTTTTTTTTCATTCAATTGAAACTCCAAAAACATCTTATGTTTGTTTTATTTATTTAAGTTTATTTAAACGCAAGTCTTAATTATTTGTTATTTGTGTCAAATAAGTTTTGTTCAAAAAACTAACGAAGTCTGCAATTTTTTTCTTTTCATTGTACGCAGTTTAATAGACGTCCAGTGCGTGTGCTCGAAACATTCACCAATACTTGTATAGCACCGAGACTATTGAAATGCATTGCGACGCGACTACGGCGTAGCGCGTAGCAGTGGCTACGGCGTAGCGGTGGCTGGTCGGCGGAAGCGGAAGTAGTTCCGGAGCCGCGCCGCGCACCAAATTGCAATAAAAGTGGACGTCCGCGGAGTGCACGCCGCCGCCGCCGCCGCCGGTGCCGGCCGCCAGTGCCGGCTGCCGATCAGAGGAATCACTTACACTTTCACACAAATTGAACTAACGAGTAGCTCACTCTATAGCGTGATTTTGAAAGAATATTCTAATAATATTAATTAGGCATCATCATCCAAGTGGCAGCAAGGCGTTGGATGCAGGCCGCTTCCAACCGGTCTTTTTGGAAATCCATATAGGAGGCCTATGTCCAGCAGTGGACTTCTTGTGGCTGAATGAATGATGATGATTAATTAGTTAAAACTGTTGAGGTTTGTATCAAATGCAGAGTTTTTTGCTGGCTGTTCTTTTACTGACATTAATATAAACGAAACACTTCACTTTATGATTGACGCTTTTACTGAAAGCTAATATAACATATTTCATGAATTGTATTAATTAACTTTTGATTATTGTTGTTATTGTGCAACCTAATCCCTAGATCTAAGAATTTCGCTACTCCCCCCACAACACAACAAAAACTACATCATAGAAATATTATACTTATTTCAATATAATGTAAATTGCAACCTGTGAATTTCAGTTCAAGGCAGGTAACGTAGATTTGAAAAATGTGTTCTATTGGTCAGATGTTTAAGAGCCTGTCATCCGAAACGCGTAAACAAGTGCAAACACAATTTTACTTGCCGTAGCCATTATTTTTGTACTTTGCATGTTGATACTGATTATTTAATATTAAGTGAAGCATTCTTTTGTAAAGATAGTGATTCGACCCACTATTTACAAAAAACTAATGCTATATCTGCCGAGCAGTGTAACACAATATTGTATTCAATAATTTGAAAAACTCGAATGATTTACGTAACGTTCTCTAACATTTCCCGGAGAAACGACTGAAGATTTACTTGCGCATAACTTACTCACATAAATACACACATAAACTCACGCCTATATTCCAGAGGAGCAGGGAGAGACCAGGGTCGGCCACCTGCCACGATCCTGGTAGAACTCTTGGTGTATAACTTACATTTACCTTAAATGAGACAACGATAGTAAGCTGTACTTCTGCCATGTTTATTCTGTAGTGCTCAAAAGGAGGTACTCAAAGGGTGTTTTGTTATGAAGTCAACATTCGCACTGACGCCACCAAAAAATATGTCAAATGTCAAGTTTTGCTGACTGCAAAGTTTTTGAATGGAAGCGTTGGCGATTTATGCGATGCGGTATGATTTGTATGTTGGTACCTATGTGTTACCCGAATGGTGCATGTACGTATTTGTGTGTGTGCGTACGTACGTGTGTGTGTGTGTGTGTGTGTGTGTGTGTACTTGCGTGCGTGTGTGTGTAAAAATAAATACCTTCCGAGAACAAATATTCTGGGTGATTTGAACGCCATAGCAAAATGAACGTATTGTCTGAGTTGACTACGTTGTGGATTGGAAGTTACTTTCTAACTTTGAAGGAAAACATCATGGGAAAATATTCATAACTAGTAACTTAATAATAATTTTCAAACAAAACCATCACTTGTCCTGGTCCCAAACTAGGATACCCAGTAACCAGGCTAGGATATCGCAAACGTGGAAGTACACCAAGACTGAGGCCATTTGTACAAAATAATGTACGGCGGCCCCCAGTGGGAATTGAACCCAAGACCTCAGGCGTGGTAATCAGCCGTGATAACGCTAGACCAACGGCAGTCAAATTATATGTATATCTACGCCAAATTTCGGCTTTGTAGTATTAATCGTCTTTGAGCTAGGCCGCGGACAGATACACAGACAGACAGAAAGACCGACAGACAGACAGTCAGACAGTCAGACGGATGGACTTGGTGAAACTAAAGAGCTTCTTTGTTGACTGCGGAACCCTAAAAAATGCAAAAACTTTACTGTCATAAAACTGTACACAGATGGTGCCTGGACCCCAAACCAGAAAATTCTATATTATGTAACATTATATTAGGTAATTTATTTTGTTATCTACCTCTAACTTTATAATCATATAACACGTTTGATCCATGCAGTCACCAGGTAACCAAGTCATAATTATGATTCAAATCAATCAAGCATTTCGAGTAAGTAGGTACACTTATTTGAAGTAAGCGCACTTGCTTATGATCTTGTTATAATATCAGCTGCAAACGAGGTTCGTTATCGCAGTGCAAGAATTAGCCAATGAGCGTCAGGAGCTCGCTTTTCATGTGATAGATTGCAACTGAGCCTTCCATTTTCATATAATTTCAGATAATTGTTGAACTTTAAATATATTTCTTTTGGAAACAATGCTTATCTACATGTGTAGCCAGCTTCTTCGTAACTTTAGCTAATTTGGATACCTACTTTGTCTCCAACTATCGTTTCAATATAAGTTTGATATTGGATTGGACAATAAATCTACCTAACAGTCCTATCTTATTAGCGATTTGCGAGCAATTTGTGGCGTCGACGGTGACAACCGCGGCGAGCTTGCTGCGCAAACATGGCGAGCTTGCTGCGCAAACATGGCGAGCTTGCTGCGCAAACATGGCGAGCTTGGTGCGCAAACATGGCGAGCTCGCTGCGCAATCGCATCATCAAATCGCTCGAATATCGCTAGTGTGATAGGTCTCTAAAGGTATTTCATAAGCCAGGGTTCGAGTCGAGTTCAAATGTAGTACCGACGAGCCTCGTTATCAGCTCGGACCTTCGATCGATAATATTATATTTTCTGGCGATAAAATCTTAGACGCTCGGCAGTATATGTTTCACACCTACCGACCAAGATAACGCCGTGGGTACAAGTTATCACGAGGATTAATTTGAATGATTATAGCTGACAGCGTGATGGAGTGATAATGTTATTATTTAACACCATGAGACGAGTCTACTTACTAGATGTATAGTTGTTCAATAGAGTTTTATGACATGCGTGGCAGTGGCTGTTTTATTGATAGTGTTTTATCATACATCAATGGTTTTTTTTTTCGTTTTAGGGTTCCGTACCACAAAAGGAAAAACGGAACCCTTATAGGATCACTTTTTGTCCGTCCGTCCGTCCGTCTGTGTGTCAAGACCCTTTATCTCGGGAACGCGTTGAGGTATCGAGTTGAGGTATTGAGTTCCTGTTAGATTATGACCTTGAAAAGAACAATTACAATCCATTGTTATGTATGGTGGTCCGATCGGGTCATTTAGAATTCTACAGATTAAAACCATTTACTCAGGTCTAGAGTACCTTGCTACCGTGATGAAATGAAACTTCTAAGTCCTCGTAAAAAAAGGTACGGCCGTTTATGGCGCAAAAACGTATATTTCAACACTCAAAGGAATCAACGCTTAGGATACTTTCTGTTGATATAGAACTATGAAATTTGGCAAGCAATATCGTCTTATGCTACAAGTACAGAAAAAAATGTGAAAACTGTACATTTGTAATTAAATCATAAAGAAATGGTCTGTAAAGTTCGTCGGAAGAAAACTGCGAGACTCGACGATAGTTCAGGAATCATTCCTTAACTATGTAAGTACCTAAAACTTTGTACGAAAACCTCGGTAGGCGAGACCGATCAAATTTGTAGTCGTAAATATGTGTGTTTCATTGAAGTTCAAGTTTACATTTTTAGTGGAATAAGAAAAACTCATGAGTCAATTTAATAAATGTTTATTCAGAAATTCGAGTTTGTTTAACATTAGTTAGCCAATATAAACCGTCGGCGAGCGAGCCCGTGATGTGGTGTCGCTCGTTGCACTTTCATTATTGCTATAGTACGCCGCGTGCGCCGTGTGCCGTGTGCTCACTCGGCTTGTTGCGGACAACCTGTACAGTGTACACTGTACAGCGCTCACTCTGCTCAATACACTGCACGCTGCCTATGTACTGAACACTGTACACTGTTGTACACACTGCTACACACAGCTCGTTGTATACTTCACTAACAGTTCGTCCTATTTACAATAGTACACTTTACTTGACCAAGTTCCTAAATAAGTAATGACTAGAGAGAACTTTTGACTTTTTACATTTTTACAAATAAGAAAATGTGATGTTAAATATTTCAGACATTTAACTTTCCCTTCTCTTCATTCTACCCGTTTTTTAATTCGTTTACTTTGCAAAGAATTGCTCAATCTTCATCAATTCACTTTATAATATTTTACGGATATCAATATTCAAAATGTTGGTAGGTGATATTTGATGTATACTTAAGTTACTAAACTGTTACCTACCATTGTGTGACTTCAAGATATTGAAGAAAGAACTTATTATTTTTATAAAGTAAATGGCAGTTAAGGTGACTTATAATTACGATTTGTTTCAATGAATCCAACTTGAGAGCTTAGGGTGAAACATCTGTATTTTTCCACTTATTCTGAAGCAAACCATATTATATGCATAAACAGAATTTTTCTTGTTAAATTGTTCACAACAAAGAAAATAGTAGGCACCTACTGTTTTGTCTCCGTATACAGTTATAACTTTAACTATTATTTCCCACTGCCCAGTTTAGTCCCAAATTGGTAAATAAAGTGTAAAAAAATCAATTTTCTACCACACTCCTGACGTTTCACCTAAACCTCGATAAAATAGAACTGTGCGTGTAAATTAAAGAGTATGGACGGATCACACTGAACCAATTTATATAAACTGATTGCTGGTACATAAACTCAATAAATAATAAAGTGGGATCCACTAGTAGCGCGCGACGGGCGTCGCGGGCGTAGGCGCGGGCGAGGGGGAGGGGCGCGTGCGATACTCTGCTCCGGCGCGGGGGCGAAGTGTAGTGGCGGCGCGCGGGGGTGGGGGCTCGCCCGACGAGTGTGACGAGCACAGCGATAGTGTCTCTATGTAGTCCGACATGTCGCTGGCGCCGCTCGAAGTACTCCCCCCCGCGCCCGCGCCCGCCCCGCGCGGCCGCACCGGTACCTCCGCCTCGGCCGACGAAGACTTGCCCCCGGTCGCCCGCGCGCCGCCCTCACCCCCGCATCCACCGCGCGGCTCGGTCGAACGTGAGCGGCGTGCGGGAGGTGGACGCGGGGGTGGCGCGCGGGGCGGGGGTGAACACAGCGACACGCCAGAGTCGTTGCTGCTGCTGGAGTCACGGCAACCCGGCACGGAGGCGCAGCGCCGCACCTCCCCCGCGCCCCCCGACCCACCGCCTTCGAGCCATTGCCGCGCGTCCACCGAGCTGGAGCGGGCCGGGGGGGGCGGACTGCCGGCGCGACGCTGGACGAGAAGCCCCGGCGGGGACATGGGTGTGTAGCCCGCAGGGGCGGCGGGGGGGGCGCGCGGCTCCATGAGCAAATAATCGTCGCCGCACGTGCAGCCCTCGCCCTCCTCCTCCCCGCGCCGCAGCCGCTCCCACCAGTCGTGCGCGTTCTCGTAATAAGCCCCTGCGGCAGTGTGCGGAAATTGTAAGTTCTCGTAGTCGGCGAAGCGCCCGAGGGTGCGTGGGGGGCGGCGAGACTTGCGGGACAGGTCCACCGTGGCGTAGAGAGGCGCGGGCGCCGCCGGAGGTGCCGCGGGCGTGGGGGTGGAGGGCGCACAGCGCAGCCAGCCTTGTGCCCAGTCGGTGACGCGGCGGCAGGCGCACATGGCGCCCCCTCCCCCGCCGCTCCCGCCACCGCCCGCGGGCGCCCGCAGTCGCACCACGCAGCCGCAGGGTCGCCGCTCGATGCGCGAGAGCTCGGGGCTGGCGCGAGCCTCGTCCTCCTCGCTGAGACACTCTTGCAGTCGCTTAGGTGTGTCATAGTACTCTCCTTCCGCCTGTAATTCGCAATTCTTTTTAAAAAACTTGAATATTAGGTACTAAATAAATACATATACATATACGCTATATGCATTATTTTTTTTGGTTTGAGACAGGTTCCTGTCGTTTTCCTCTGGCTTGCAAAAGGAAATAAACACCGACTTACCTCCACAGAGGGCAACCGTGGCACGTCGTAGTTGTCGAGCGCCGCGCCGCGCGGGGGGAAAGCGCTGGCGGAGCGCGGGAGGGGAGTCATGCTCCAGGCGGGGCTGAAGAGGGTCGTGGGTGCGGGGGTGGTGCCCAGTTTGGAGATGCAGGAGCGGCAGCGCGCCAGCCCCCCGCCGCCCGCGCCGCCCGCCTCCAGTGACGTATCGGAGCCGTGCCGCGCCGCCAGCCGCAGCGAGTCGGGCCGCGCCACGCGGGACGCCTCGCCGCCTGCACAGTATAAAAATGCACTAAACGAAGTCTACAAAAACATATTATTAGTTCGCCCTTGCTCGACAGCTTCAAGTAGATCTCGGCTTTTGCAACCATAATTCTACGCTACCCACCATCATAAAGTTTGTTATGGAGAGATCCTTAGATTAACCACTCAAAGATGGCGAGTTTCAAACAAAATTCCCTTGAAAAGCGAGGCGACCGGGACATGCTTGTGTGCGTAAGCGACGTGTCTTGACATTCGCCGACACGCACACATGCGTATTAATAGTGTTGCTAGCGTAGGACAAATTGGGATCAAATATGGAAAAATAGCTGCACCGATAAATACACCGTGCCGTGCTTGAAGAAATCTCTTATAGAGATAAGCTCGCCTATGAAAATACAATTTCTCTAAGTAATTTTTCCTGTACTGTCTTTCAAGTGCAATAAAGCATAATAATAATAAAAAAATATATTTAGCCAGACTATTTGTGTAAGTACGAGCCGTCAAGCGTTTAATTAAAACCTATTATACCTACTATTTACGCATTATAGTATTATTTACGCTCAGATTTCTTAAGTAGTATTCAGGCTATTGAGATTAAAACTTGATACCTACTAAATTGTTGCTAACATAGAATAGGGTGCCATACAATCGGTAAAGCAAAATATGTAAAAGGTAATCACTTGTTGATGACCTAACAATAGTTTAATATTTTGATGATGGTTAAAATAAATAATCACATAAAGCTACTGCGGATTTTAAAGACCAGTTTCCAACAAAATCTACTTTCGGTAGGAGTTACTTAAATGGAAGGAACTGCAGAAAATAGTAACTAATTTCGGAAAGGGGGCGAGGTACTTAAAATACTTAAATAAAATACATAATATGCCATCAATAAAGTTTTTATTTAAATAACTATATTAATAATAATATATCTCGTGTTATTTAAATCAACCCGATCAATTCCCATTTCCGATTAGTCACTCCATTTCCTTCCGTGGATGTCGGAGAAGGCGACTAAGGAAATCAACCAGGAGACGGGCAGCAGCATCTTCCTGAGATTCCAACCGCATACTGCGATCGCCAACCCGCCTGCCAAGCGTGTGATTATGGCAAAACCCCTCATGGTTAGGAAAACCATGAGGGAGGCTTATGTCCTGCAGTGTGCGTCAAATGGCTGATGATGATGATGAAGTAAGTACAAAATCGAATGGTTTACTGTTATTAGTTGAGGAAATCCTATACGCACCTTGCAGTACCATCATGAGATGTTTGGTAAAACTTGGTGAAAAGGGTGATACCACGGTCCACCAAAGATCAAATCAGTACAGAAAAAATAGGCTCAAACTTGAACAATCTACTATTAAGAACAATTTAAAAATAAATGTCAGTTTTTCATAAATACTGAGTAGACACCGCTATTTATGACTATTCACTCTCAGGTGGATATATACGGAATAGGCGTCCGTTAAAAGCCCGGATTGCGCTTCTAGGGTGTGATACTTCTATGGGAGAGATCCCTATCCATTACAAAAAAAAAAACATATTTATAAGTGTGCAGTTTCTTTCGCGAGCTAGCTTTGTTTGTTTATGACTGAGTAGTAAAGGGAGAATCTTGTGGCTCGAGACAGCGGAAGCAAAGAACCAATTCGGGTCACGGAGCCAGAGAAGAAAAGCAGAGAATGAAGTAATATATCAGCAGGTGTGTGTGTGTGTGTGTGTGTGTGTGTGTGTGTATGTGTGTGTGTGTGTGTGTGTGTGTGTATGTGTGTGTGCGCGTGTGTGTAAGGCGACTGACCGTCGGCGAGCGCCTGCGCGGCCTGGTGTCGCAGCGCCGCCGCCGCGTCGGCCGCGCGCGCTGCCAGCAGCACGTGCGCGCCCGCGCCGCGCCCGCACGCCGCGCCGCCCTCCAGCACCAGCCTGATCATATTGCTTCTTTATTGTGACTGCTGTTCATTTTAACATCTATCAAAGCCTCAGACTACATTTGTGGAAAGTGAACTATTAATTTTACAACTATTAAAAATGTAGAATGTGCAAGCGAGACAGGAAGCCAGACGTAACAGCAGCCTCAAGGACATTGTTTATGAATAATCTATCGATACGATTAGGTACCTACATCCACCGACAGTTAATTTGACAGCAGTCCCATATAGCTGGTATCAAATTATTAAATTCAAATTTTTTATTCAAAGTAGCACAGAAACTGCGACTTAATGAACGTTACAGGTTAAACTAGGTGTCCATTTCAAAATCTAGACCATTTTGGAGAAAAAATTGACAAAAAACCCTATTAGAAAGGAAGAAATAAGGTATTTATTCAAATTTTCACAGAAACACAGAGTAAGCAAGTAGGTAAACAACGACTAGAAGACAGCTGTATCGATATTAGGTATCGTTAGGACTGTCTTTTGACAGAGCATTTTTAAAACACTGAGAGAGAACCACTGACCTGTCTCCAGCGGCGCCGAAGCGACGCAGCGCGCTGACCTCCCAGACGAGCAGCAGGCGCGGCGGCGTCCCCCCCACGCCTCCCGCCGCCAGCGCCGCGCAGCCGCGCGCCACGTGCAGCCGCGCGCGCCCCCCCGTGCCCGCCGCCGCTCCCGCGCACGTCCCGGCCACTACACGCACGTCAAAAGAGCGTGCTCGCAACGCCCTCGCCGCCGCCGACTGCCATACAAACAAGCGATCAAAATTACTGTTCGTACCTTTTGTAATTCAGAATGGAAACTATTGTTATTCTCGAGCAACGAGGCCTGATGGAGACAACTTTACAACTACCCCAATCATAGCGATCACGATCCCCAACACAAAATATATTGATAGATACTCCTTCTTATAGGTAGACACCAGAACTGATCCCAAAACCTCTAGCGTTGTACAAATGCGCTAGCACCGCTTTTACAAACTAAGGTTTTCTGTTTGACTTCAGCCGGTTTAAGTAAGCAACATATATTTTTTTGTTTAATAAATAAGTAATCCATGTGATCTACCTGCCACTGCAGCAACCTTTCGCGCGACTCAAGCGCCAGTACGTGCACAGCGTCGCGGCACAGCAGCGCCAGCGCGTGCTCGCCCGCGCCCGCCCCCGCGCCCGCCCCCGCCGGCGCCCACTCCTCCAGCCCCACGCAGCGCGCCAGCGACAGCGCCGCCTTCACGCCCCCGCCCCCGCCCCCGCCCGCGCCAGCCGACCAGCGTGCGCGGGCGTCTCGATACAGCAGCAGGTGTACGCAGTCTGCATACATACACAGAAAGACAGTTGCATAAAGTAGAAGCCAAATTCAATTCAATTCAATTCAATTCAAATATTTTTATTCATTGTAAAAACAGAATGTTTACTTAATGAACGTCAAAGTTGTTAGTTTCACAATTAATGGATTATGTGGAGAAGAAGCTAACAAAGAAACTCCACATTTATTCTTTTCAAAACACGTTTTAACTTAATTAACAGAGTTTTCAACTTAAAATATTAGTCATGAATGTGTTGAACACTAGTCACAATCGTCTTTTAAATAATATTAATCTACTGTTTAATGCCAAACATCTTTGTCTTCTAAATAATCCTTGATGTTATAGTAAGCCTTTTTGCACAGAATGTGCTTAACACATTTTTTAAATCGCGTTGGAGGTAACTCTAATATATCTTGAGGAATTTTGTTGTAGAACCTTATACAGTGCCCCATAAAGGATGTGTTAACTTTTGCAAGTCTAAATAGTGGAAATGACAATTTATGTTTATTTCTAGTATTAACATTATGGTGGCCACCAACATTTTCGAAGTCTTTGATATTTTTTCAAACGTACATAATATTTTCATAAATGTATTGACATGCAACTGTTAAGGTGTTGGAAGAAATCTCTTAGCGAATCCCTACTACCTAACTTGTAAATAAATCGGATGGCTCTCTTCTGTACTCTAATTACCATAAAAGTTGCAAAAAATACCACACTCTAAGCTAAACGTATTCTCTTTAAATTACACCATTCTGGTAGGTATGCAAGCGTAGTTACACTTCATAGACGTGCCACGGACACAAACTTTGTGTGAACCGCCTACAGTTTTTTTTAACCAAAATTATCTAGGTACTTTTACTCCGAACTTAACTTTGCCGAAGTTAACTTCGATAAACTTCAAACCTTACAATGCAACCCAGTCTTGTAAAAAATATTATTATTTCACACAAACAATATCGGTGAATTGTCTTGATTATTTGCATAGCGTAACGAAGCGGAGGGTGCGGGTGCGACCCTCGCACCCTC
This sequence comes from Yponomeuta evonymella, assembly GCA_963969515.1. Classification (NCBI taxonomy): domain Eukaryota; kingdom Metazoa; phylum Arthropoda; class Insecta; order Lepidoptera; family Yponomeutidae; genus Yponomeuta; species Yponomeuta evonymella. Next base: position 18,531,002 of record OZ018361.1, read on the forward strand.
GCACCCTCGCGCCCTCGCGCCCTCGCGCCCTCGCGCCCTCGCGCCCTCGCGCCGCCGCCGCGAACTGTGTCTGATGTATCAATGATCGGTTTAATACGACTGCCACTCACTATACGTACTACTCTCAAAATAGGGAACAGAGTTAACTGGAGTTTTACATCGTATATTTCGTTGTAAGCTTCATTGGAATGGGTGTAAACATTTTTTAAATTTAATACCTACAATAATGTAAAATAAGGGTTTATATTTTTACTAATGAAAGGACTGAATGACCTAGCAAAAAAAAATTATGTGCCTGTATGTAAATGTTTATGTTTATATTTTTTGTGAACGTTGCGTATATGATTGTAACGATGTTGTGCAATTTCGGTGGTCCAATGTGAAATCGGCCAATGTTGACGGACTACACTACAGTGTCAGCGTCACGTCGGTGGCCCCGTCCGGCGTCCCCCTGCCACAAATAGTATTCTTTACTCCAAACAGTAGATTCGAAAGATCATTATATCAAATTTGTTCCAACGGCGAAGTTACCTCTTACTTGTTTGGGTTCAACTCCTAATTGTCAGATATGATCTGAGCCGTGTAAGAAAATAATGTCAAATAGTTTCTTGTCATTTCTTACATAAATAAGAGTAAAATTTGTATTTGAAACTCTATAATGACTAAAATAAATTAAATTATTCTAATTCGAGTGAGGGTGATGAAGACGCCGGTGTTGTGGTTTTATCAAATTATTTCTTGCGATATTTCGCCACTTGTATCGCATGGGGGGTAGCCCACGTAAGGTCATCACGGATGCATTCATGGGCGCTGTGGACATTGTATCAGATGCGTGGTAGTTTGCTTTTCACCGCGGGTGCAATAAATTTAATGAAATAAATATTGAGCTAATACATATAATTAATTGTTTCATACTGTATTCCAGTGCATAATTTTTGTGACAAGTCATGTTAAAAATATACGGGTGGGAGTAACAAAATTGTTTTATGTTGAATTTAAAACTCACCGGCAACAGGAGATAGCTTCCGCATCACGCACCAGCGTGGCTTCCACTGCAACAGACAACAGGACATTAACGGACGTAGCATGACACGACACGACACGACACAACCCGGCACGACTTGTTGCTTACTTTGCGGCCGTCACGATACTTGACGCTACCCTCGATGATGACGCACTGGTCCGCCATCCCGCGGCCGAGCGCGCCTCGCCCGCCGGTCCGAGCTGGGCCGATACTCGGGACCGGCCGAACCCAGTTGCTCCTTCACATTACCGACACGCGCGGTCCCTGCAACACAAATACTTGAACTGTGCTGCCACTGACCTCCACGCGACACAAGACGACCTTCACATCCATGTAGTGCTTAATAACTAAAGTCAAAATCAAGATGGAAAGACTCGTTATGTTGCATGTTGAGAAGGTATAGAGCCCAATAAGCTTTTTTGTAAAATAATGGTTTCTTTGTCAACCCTTATAGTTTCGCCATGTCCGCCCGTCCGTCTGTCTGTCCGCGGCCTAGCTCAGAGAGTATTAGTACAAGAAAGCTGAAATTTGGCAAAAAACTTAAGGCACCGCGCCTACACCTAAATTATGGACGTTTTTGTTTTCTTCGTATATTCCATAGTGCTTATTATTATGAGTGGAGGAAAATCATTTTCGATTCAGGGATCCGTTTGGGGGATATTAAGCTTCAAATCCCAATTTTTTGTAAGAGTATGGCGCCCCCGGGAAAATTCTGTAAAACTTCCGGGCAATAGCACGTATAATGAAATCAATAAGAAAACTATCCTAGGTAAAAAGGCTTTTTAAGTTAACGAGTAATAGGTTGACCAACTTAGAAAGGGAAAATTTCGCACAAATTCCATAAAAATTGTTTTGATAGATAAAGATAAAAGCCGGCCAAGTGCGAATTGGACTCGCACAAGAAGGGTTCCGTACCATTATCTATACAACATTAGACACAAAGATCGAGAAAAAACAGCAAAAAATCACGATTGTTGTATGGCTCCCATATTTAATTTATTTTAAATATTTATTTATTTTATTTTAATTTAATTATTTATATTTAAAGCTAACATAGACATAACTCTGTGTGACATATTTCAAGTGTCTACCTATTGCCGTTATTAGAATCAAGCAAAAATATGGCAAAAAATGCGTTTGATGTATGGGAGCCCTCCCTCCCCCCCCCCCTTAAATATTTATTTTATTCTATTTTTAGAATTTTTTGTTATAACAGCAACAGAAATACATCCTCTTTGAAAATTTCAACTACCTAGCTATCACTGTTCATGAGATACAGTCTGGTGACAGGCAGATAGACAGACAGACGGACAGACCGACGGGCAGTGAAGTTTTAGTGATAGGGTCCCGTTCAGGTACGAAACCCTACAAAGTATTTGATGAAGTTGTTAGTTGTGTGAAGCAATCTAAAACCCCTCCTTCTACGGAACCCCTCTCTGTGCACGTCGGGTACTCACTTGGCCGATTTTTTACTTAAAACAAAAGTGAGGAAAGTTGTGTTGTTTGGCATCCATTTAGATCGTATTTCTCAAGACACACACGCACAGTCGCGAGAGACCGTAGGTCTTCTTTGAAATGTCAATGAAGTTAATAAAACCTATCATAACGACTATGACACGTTGATACTCGTAACATAAAACATTTTTATCTACACTTGTACGGGTTTCCCCAAACATCAATGTATTTGATTGCTTGATTGATAGAAATTATAGGTCTTGATATTGAGAACACTGTAGAGTTTATTCGATATTTATAACACACGATACATTGATAATGACACCTGGCAGATCTTATTTTGATACGCGCGTCGTAAGATTCGAATTATGATATTTAAAGTTTATACACAAGGCTAACGCTCGGTTTCTAGAAGAGCGATCAAATGTTAATCTCATGTTAATCTCACGCCAAGCTAATTTCAGCCAATCACGTGCCGGTATTTTGAATTAATCTTAGATTAATCTCTTGTTACATTTGAACACTCTTTCAGAAACTGAGGGTAAGTGCTATTTCACAGACAACGGTAAAACATAGAAAATTTATTACAAACAAATATTGTATGAGAATTTCTTATAAACCTATTTAGAGACTAAAAATGAGAATTTATAAAAACCTATTTGTAGGCGAAAAATTCCACCGATGCCAGGACTTGAACCCGCGACCTCTGTCTAACCGTGCCAGCGCTCTCCCAACTGAGCTAATAGGCAAGTGCAAGAATCGGCGAAATTTCGAGCCTCTTTACAAACTTCTCTGTAGCCTCTAAATAGGTTTTTAAAATTGTCCTCAGCAAGGGTTAGTGCAACAAAAAGAATATAATGAGAATTTCTGCCAACCTGTAACGCAAAATTACTTTTTAGGGTTCCGTACACAAAGGGTAAAAACGGGACCCTATTACTAAGACTTCGCTGTCTGTCTGCCTGTCCGTCCGTCCGTCCGTCTGTCTGTCACCAGGCTGTATCTCAAGAACCGTGATAGCTAGAGAGTTGAAATTTTCACAGATTACGATTTCTGTTGCCGCTATAACAACAAATACTAAAAACAAAATTAAATAATTATTTAAGGGGGGCTCCCATACAACAAATGTGATTTTTTGCTATTTTTTATCTTTGTGTCAAATGTTGTATAAATAATGGTACGGAACCCTTCGTGCGCGAGTCCGACTCGCATTTGGCCAGTTTTTTTGTTATAACGATAACCTTCCGGGTAAAATTCTCCTTGCTGATACACTCCCGGTTAAAATTCTCCTTGTAGTAAACTTTTCCGTGAATTTTTGGTCTGATTCACCCACACTGACCACATGGTTGTATGTAGGTATGACTCCTTTGCCTATCCCAAATGGAATAAATAAAAAAAAGAAAGCGAACCTACGCATTTGGATTTGTTTTGCCGCCATTATTAGTTTACAAATTTTTCTGTGCGACTAAAAAATGGAAAATAATTGCTTTTCTTGTTTACTTTACTTTCATTTATAAAGGAGTGAAGATAATGTAGTTTATGCAATTGCACATAAAACGATATTAGAATACTCGTGCGATACTATTATCATACTCGGCTTCACTTCGTATGATACCCACACCCATATTCTAAGAATCTCTCTTATATGACAGATGCATAAACTACTATATTATATGGATTTTATGGTTATATCGGTACAAAAAACAAAATATGTTAATACAAAAAATAACGGTCATGGTTACAGTTGGTCAATCTCATTTCTGCGAACAGTAACAAAATAAGCCAAATCTAACCAGGAAGTAGATCCACTCCCCGCTGTATAACGGTTTACCGTTACTTCAGTATCGAAATTAAACCACTCTTAACTTGCATAAATTAAAAATTTTCTATGGAAATATTTTTAATTTTTCGTGCAAATCACATTCAAGCGTTTAGGTTCACATACATAAACGCTTGAATTCACCATTCCGCGGAAGTTACGCGCTGACATTGTAATGCTGTAAGATTTGGTATGAAATAAATAAATAAATATTGATAGTCTGATGGACCAGACTCTCAGATATTTTCATATTTTTTGTCAGTCCTGGTTCGACTGAGGGCAGACTAACACCCGGTTTCTCGTACACTAACAAGCTGTTAATGTACTGTTAACAGCTGTCAGCGTTTTTTTATGCACTTTGGTCAATTGACAGCTGTTAACAGTAGAATAACAGCGTGTTAACTAAGACTGGTTTCTCCGCGTTAGAATATTAAATACCAGCATTTGATAGTCACAGAACACAGATCTTCGAAACATTGTCTTCGATTTGTCGATCTTCGATCATCTCACACTCATTGAAATATTGCAGCCGTGTTAGGCTTTTCCGAAATGAGCAGAAAATTATTGTATAGACATTTTCCTGAGTAAGATCGATTTTCGTACGTGACCTGACAAATTAAAACCGGCCAAGTGCATGTCAGACCACACGCAGTATTCCATAGAAGGGGTTTTCTTGACTGCTTAATACAACTAACAACTTCATCAGAGTAATTTTCAATGGAATTTGTACGAACTTTTTGTTTTATAAGTTGGACGACTATTACTCGCTAACTTGTAAAGCCTTAGTTTTCCTTTTAACTTTATTACATAAGCTACTGTCCTGGTTTTTTTTACGTTTTTACAAACAGCTGTTTAGCCAGGAGAGGGGCAGCGGACGCTACTCTAACAAAAGTGCGCTTTGAAGCTTAATATTCGCAAACGGATCCCTAAATCGATAAATGGTTTTAATATTTTTATTTTTAAATGACCAATCCACGATACCTTGGATACCAAACTATGGGATAGACGGGGAAAAAAATATCTATAATTTAGGTTTAGGGCAGGTTAAAATATTTATTTTCATTAGATTTTTCTACTGTTTTGTCGGTATTGTATATGCGAAATTTCAGCGTTCTAGTACTATTCGTCTCTGAACTAGGCCGTGGTTAGACAGACAGACGGAGGGACATGGTGAAACTATAAGGATTCCTTGTCGATTACGGAACCCTAAAAACAACGATGTGGCGAATAATCTTACATTCATAATAGTTTCGATTATTTTGATATTGTAAATTCATCCCAATTTGATTATTGATCAGTCGGTAAATATGTAAACGACAGAACTTCGAAGGCAAGTTTTGTATTCAAGATTGATTTTGATTTGTTCGGCGTGACATCGAATTTATCACCAAAATTTCCATGGGGTACTCTAACCACGATTTAAAACCCTATGGCACTAATGTAAGAAAAATAACACATTTTTGTGACGTACAGAACTCTTGGTGAGTAAATCCGAGAAAACAAATCTGGGAATAAAAATAAAATCATATCTGTAAGATGAACGTAATAAACCCTAAATGATTTTTCTTTCATTCTTTCAATCTAAGAACGTTTTTCTTTCTTTCTACACTACGTGGACCTGTATTCTTGGATCCATGTCATTATATTGATTAACTATTCCTAATGGGCGTACTTTAATTAGGCATTATTTTTTGTTTATAAATTTAACTAATATGTACAGCAAATTAAAATCTAAGTTCTCGATAATGCTGTTATAGAGTAACTTTTATATCTGTCAAAACCACTTCATATAAATGAAATGATAAGTTTAATTTTACACCAAAAGTACCGCCTTTTATAGGCTGCCAAACGCAAAACACGATATTTATCAACAAAATAAGTAGTTAATAAAAAAATAATTTGCTTCGGGTTCCGTACGGGACCATTACTAAGACTTCACTGTCCGTCTATCTGTCAGTCTGTCTCTCTGTCACCAGGCTGCATCTCCCGAACCGTGATAGCTAGGCAGTGGAATCACAGGTGATGTATTTCTATTGTCGATATAACAACAAATTCTAAAAACAGAATAAAATAAATATTTAAGGGGGGATCCCATACAAAAAAAGGTAATTTTTTTACGTTTTTTAATCGATATTAATAACGGCCACAGGTAGACGCTTGAAATATTCACAGAATATTTAGTTATGTATTCGCTTCAAAAATGAATAATTAAATTAAAATAAAATAAATATTAAGGGGGGCTCCGAAACAACAAACGTGATTTTTTGCCGTTTTTTCTCTATCTATGTGTCTAATGTTGTATAGATAATGGTACGGAACCCTTCTACTCACACTTGACTCACACTTGGGCTAAATAAAACCCAGTTATTCTAGCCTGCACAAGTGGATAACTAGTGCATTGTGGCGTAGTTTTTAAAAGTTTCGGAACTTGATCCTCCCGGAGCTTCACCTACGCGGAATAGGTCAGTGCGTGTAAAACCCTAGACAGCCACAGGCCCAAGGGATGTCCACGTGACATTTATATTTCATCGCCGCGCTGCACTTGCACGAGTTGCACGCCGTAGCGCGTAGCACTCGACGCTCGGTCTCGGTGCACTACTCGTCACATCACGCGCAAGGCAACTTTAACTTCTCATCCACCGCAACACCACATCACACGCACAAACTTTTCACCACTTACATTAATAATACAGAAGAAAGTCGTCAAGTAAAAGTTCCATATTTTGTCCACCGTCAACGTCGAGTTATTAGCAGTCGGTCGGGAAGTGGGTCGCTACGTGCGACGTGGCGCGAGCGGGCGCGGCGCGCGGCGTGGCGACACTGCCGGAGCGGGACCACGCGCCGCGTTGCGCCGGACCGCGCGGGACCGGGAGCCGGGAGCCGGCGGCGGCCGCCGCGCGGCTCGAGGCGGGGGCTTGGCCGGGGGCGGGGGCGGGGGCGGGGGCGGGGGCGAGGGCGGACGGCCACCCAAGACTTCCACTACAAGATCATCATGGCTGCTTACAATTTTCTATGGAGTCATCTGAGTTACTACGTATGTACGTTTAGGGCTGAATTGTCCGACATTACCCCTAAGTCAGGTGTTTTAAAATACATTTTATTCTTATTAAAAACCTTAAAAACCTCTTTTGAAAACAATAAATTTGGAGTTTCTTTGTTAGCTTCTTCTCCGCATAATCTATTAATTGTGAAACTAATAGCTTTGACGTTCATTAAGTAAACACTTAGTTTTTTATAATTTTTGACTTTGAATAAGTCTCATACAAATCCGTGCGCTCGGAGAACCCAGCCTTAAAATATAAATGAAAATAAAATGGTTTCAAGGAGGTATAACGACATGCAGTTTTTGCCGCTTGTTGACGATGACTAATCACCTTTTTCTCGTACACTAAGGCTGACTTGCACTACTTTCTTGACCTCCTTTGTGTAAATATTTATTTCTTTGTGTACACTCTAGGGCACGTCACTTTCTTTCTGCCCTTGGATGGCCGAGAATGATACCTAGATTCAATGCAATAGAATACTTTTTTAGAATTAGTTAAAATAAGTAAAATGTAATTTTCAAAGCTACATAGTTAAATCCATCATTGGCTGCATGTAAAAATTATTAAGAACCTAATGCTTACTGTAATTCTATTGCTGTGAATTTCGGTTAGATAAATAAAAAAAACTAAAATTAAAACAATAAAGTATAATAACAATAATAAGTCCTGACTTCAAAAATATCAATCGAAAACCATTGTTGTTTAAAAACACTAAAACTTTTTCTACAAAATTAGAAGTTGCAATACTTTGCAATAGCTCTTCGTCGATATAACTTCGGCCAGTCGGCCAACGTGCGTAAAAAAATAACTGACTGTTATCAATTTATAGTAGACTAAGAAATTGTTAGCGCACAAAAAATTGGGGGGAAAAGTTACATGTTAGGAAACTCCAAGAAGGTGCGCCGCTCGCCGACGTCTGACTCGGCAAATTACTGTTATATGATGTACCTACCTTGTGGTTGGTATTTTATCAGATTGTATTAAGCGCTTTATTATACGATTTCACACTTTATTTACACTATTATCAAATAATTTCGATGGAACATTATCACACGACTACCGAAATATACCTTATTGCATGTTATTAGTTATACTAGTGTACTCTATCATATAATTAGCGTGTTTTTGTGCGATAAGATAACAAAATGAGATATTATAATGACCGATGGTGGAGCAAAGATACAACGCTTCGGGTACTCTAGCAGAGATGTCGCGTCTCTACCTCACGCTGCTGCTAAGCGTTGCCGGTAGGTGCGAGAGCGGGAGCGGGGAGCGGGACGGGGGGAAGGGGGTCTGCGACTGAGCGCGCTCTGTGTTACAGCGGCGGCGGCGGACCGGTACCACCCGGAGCCGGCGCCGCAGCCGGCGGCGCGCCTGCTCCCGGGGGAGGACTCCGCCGAGTTCTGGTACCGGGAAGCGCGCGGGCAGCTGGAGGAGCGGATCGCCAACCACGCGAACATGGGCACGGCGCGCAACGTGGTGATGTTCCTGGGCGACGGCATGTCGGTGCCCACGCTGGCGGCGGCGCGCGCGCTGCTGGGCCAGCGCCACGCCCAGCCCGGCGAGGAGGCGCAGCTCTCCTTCGAGACGTTCCCCGCCGTGGGGCTCGCCAAGACCTACTGCGCGGACGCGCAGATCGCCGACTCGGCCTGCACGGCCACGGCCTACCTCTGCGGCGTCAAGGCCAACCGCGGCACGCTCGGCCTCACGGCGGCGGTGCCTCGTTGGAATTGCACAGCTTCGCAAAACACGGCGCACCACCTCAGCTCCATCGCTGCCTGGGCGCTAGAAGATGGCCGCGATGCCGGTATGTCACAATATATTTTACTCAATCCTCATCCATTAAACATTCTAAGTATGATTTAATTATGTATTTATTTTATTTAGGGACAAATTTTAATGGTACAATTATATTAACATAATAATTATGTATATAGTAAATTTTAATACGTTTATCCTGAACGGAGCTATCTCGAGCAGAGATATTCTGGTAATGAAAGTAAAAAGTGTAATTTGGTATTTTTTTTTGGGCTGAGAGTATAATTTTTTCAATATTTGCATAAATGATATACATAACTTTTCTTTAGGAGAGGCCTCCTAATAAACTTTTTCTTTGTCTACAACGAATTAGGTAATTCAACTTTTTCGCTGTCTCAAGCGGTAGGCTACCACCTGGGCAGAACATTGGACTCGGAAGCGGGAGACCCAGGTTCGATTCCTAGTGCGGGCGTGTACCTATAACTTTGTTTTCTAAGTTATGTACATTTGTGAAGTTATAGTAACAATACCACTCGCTAACGGTGAAGGAAAACATCGTGAGGAAACCTGAGTGTCTGAGCTATTCAAATAGCTTAGCGCTTGAAATCGCCAATCCGCGGTGGGCGCGTGGTGATTAAGCCCAACTCTCTCTCTCTCTCTCTGAGAGAAGGTCGGTGCCCTACAGTGGGACGTATATAGGCTGGTTATGCTGTCTCAAATTACGACCCCGTATTATTACCCCGGTTACATTATTCATATTAAACACTTAAAAGCTGTAATTCAATTAGAAGTACTCTACTAGACATTTGATGATGAGTTAGTAAGTGATGATCTATGAGTGCCGAAAATTGCAGTTGCTAGACCCCTGTCTTGTAAACTACACTAGCTAGCTGGCTAACTAGTGTACTAACCAGCTTTAGAGCAATGTTTCTTTTCGGTAAATTTGATCCGTCTGCATTTCAGTTCTGTGACTGAAATGAGACGCCTTCGAAGATTAAAGATTAATAGTAGTTTATGTGACTGTCACATAATGAAGGTAATTAAAACACGAGCGAGATTATAAAAAACGAGTCTTGGCGAGTTTTTTAATAGCATTGGCGAGTGTTTTAATACCAAGTTATGTGCAGTCTCATACACTACTTTATCTTCACTAATGCAATTAAAAATTAAATTCACGCGTACGTGTATAATCACAGTGATTTTGCCGCCATTAAAATTTAACCAATGAGAGCGCAGCTGCGCGCTTCAATAAAACGCGACCAACCTGATTGGCCCTGCAATCAAGTTGGTCGCGTTTTATTGATGTTATAATGAGATTTTACGATATCGATGTGAATATATAGTTTATGCAACTGTCATATAATGAAGGGTATTTAAACACTCGTTACTATTATGAAACTCGCTGCGCTCGTTTCATAAACTCACACTCGTGTTTTAATACCCTTCATTATATGACAGTTGCATAAACTACTATTATATTACACTTTTTTTTTAATTTTCTTTAAAGTTATGTATTGTTTAAAGCCTGTCAATATGTGTTTACCTTTGAATTCTTAATTTGAAGATTATGATATGAGTGTAGATAAAGAACTTAAACGGGTTCTTGTAAATACATGCACAGTGCTGGCCGGCTGATACATGGCCGAACGCACTCTGTGTGCCTTTTTTAAAGTAATAAGATAAGGTAACTCTACACATACCTACACAGTAACAAACTTAAGGCCCGATATAAAACTAACTGCGTGCAACAACTGCTTCACATTTACTTTCGTGACCAATCATTGCTGATCATACGGACTTAATTGTATGCACTCTGGACGAGTTCACAAAAGCCTCGATATGCATTTTGGGTTCTAGTTTAAGTAAATAGATATTAGTATGTATTAAAGTAGATCTGAATAGAATTAAAATTACAATCTAAATTAGCGCATCTGTCGTATTAGGCTTGTCCTATAAAGATAGTTGTAAGAAATTGAAATAAATAATAAAAAATAAAAAAAAACCTGTTATAAAAATAACCAACAACTCGACTGCTGCACATTAACCAATAATCAGACGGGACCAACGCAACGAGTCACACATAATATTGAATTTGGGTCCCGCCCGCCTTTTATTTTTGTCTTTTTAGTGTATTTTTTTTTATTTTTTGTTGATAAATGCTGATTTCATATAAATGCGCAAACATGTCGAATCGATTGAGATCTTATATGTCGACATTTTAAATAAGAAACAAAATCTGACTTCAAAACACTACAGTAATTACTACAGCACTAAAAAGTTACAAATAATTTAAAAGAAATAACCTATATTCAGAAATATTATTAATTTAAATTATGTATACATGTAGTAGGTATTGCAGATGTATAATTTGTAGTCGGTGCCCAGTTTCATGACCACCACATATATTTTGGGTACCGACTGCAAATTATATTTCTATAATACCTACATGTAGACATACTTCTTTATTTTTATAATTTTGAAGAAAAATTATAATTTAAAAGAAGAAGAAGAAAGACATTTATTGGGACAAATTAACACATCACAAGAAAAAAAGGCATAACAAGTAACATAAACAAGTACAAAGGAAAAACAAGTCACATAAATACAACATAATACAAAGTCAGAGCGTCAGAGTGCATCCTGTGGTGTGTCAAAGTTCTTTTCAATTATTTCTAACTTTTTAGTGCTGTAATGTTTCGAAGTCGGTTTTATATTTTATTTAAAATTTTAACTTAATTATATGTGCTTTTGCCTTGAATGTTGTCACGTTTCTACAAACAGTGACCAGTAGAGCGGGGGCGGATTAAGAAAATTTAGATCTAAAAAATTTTTCTTTTAAAGTTGTATTTTTGTTTACTCAGGTGTCAAATAACATTGTGTTCAGGTATCGTGACCACAACCCGCCTCACTCACGCGTCTCCGGCCGGCGCATATGCGCGCTCCGCCAACCGCGGTTGGGAGAATGACGCGCAAGTTCGCGCCGCGGGGCACGACCCCGCCGCGTGCCCGGACATCGCACAACAGCTCATACACGAGTATCCCGGTAACCGGTTTAAGGTAAACCATCAGACAAGCTTAGAGTATAGTTTCACATTAAGTCTCACCGAGGCTACAGCAGGTTTGTTGCAGGTGATCTTGGGCGGCGGAAGGCGTGAATTCCTACCCATAAACACAACGGATGAGGAGGGCACCGACGGTTTGCGCGCAGATGGGCGCAATTTGATTGAAGAGTGGCGCGCAGACAAGGCAGCGCGTGGCGTCAGCAGCGAGTACATTTGGCATCGTCAACAACTACTCAACTCCACCGGGGAGGCGGAGTATTTGCTGGGCATATTCGAGGGTAATCACCTGATGTACCACATGGAAGGGCCCGAGGAGTCGGAGCCGACACTGGCGGAGCTGACGACGGCGGCCATGCGGCGGCTGGCGCGCAACCCGCGCGGGTACTTCCTGTTCGTGGAGGGGGGCCGCATCGACCACGCGCACCACGACAACTACGTGCATCTGGCGCTCGACGAGACGCTGGAGCTGAGTGCCGCCGTGCAGGCCGCCGTCCAGCTCGGTGACACTCGGGACACGCTGCTCGTGGTCACATCCGACCACGCGCACGTCATGGCGTTCAACGGCTACACGAGGCGCGGCGGTGACATCCTCGGCGCGTCCGACAGCGTGGGCGACGATGGCGTGCCTTACCTCACGCTCTCCTACACCAACGGGCCCGGCTTCCGCCCACACGTCGCTGACGGCGTGCGTGCCAACTTTGCAGAGGAGTCTGGTTTTGGTGAGTTGCTTTTCCGTCACATGCTTTACCCCACTGCATTATAAATCCAACTATGCTCGTATGGGATTTAAACCCCGTTCGCCGAGCAGCACTGTATGACTTACTACTGTCACATGTATCTTTGTTCGATGTGTGTGACAGAGGCGCGCGATCTCCGGTGGCGCGCGCACGTGGAGGTGCCGCTGGAGTCGGAGACGCACGGCGGCGACGACGTGGCGGTGTTCGCGCGCGGGCCTCGGCACCACGTGTTCGCCGGATTGTACGAGCAGAGCCAGCTGCCGCACCTCATGGCCTACGCCGCCTGCATCGGGCCCGGCCTGCGCGCCTGCCACGAGCCGAGCGCCGCGCCCCCCGCCCGCGCGCCGCGCCCCGCGCTCGCCCTGGCCGCACTCGCGCTCGCTGCAAAATATTATATGCATTAAATCTGTGCTAGTCTATATTGTAATATATTAATCTTGTTAGTTTTAATAACTTATTTCTAATAAATCAGAAGTTACCTCTCTCTGAGGCCTTTGTTTTCTGTAAGTATTTATTTTGTCTTTCTCCAATTCGTGGTAAGCGATGCTGGTTGTAGAATTACTTAAAATACTTAATTGTTACCTAAGTTGCTGTTACCCCTCATTGTATAATTGTTTGTTTACCCTAATAAAATAAATAAATAAATAATATCTCTCGTAGGTTTATGTAACAACTATTTTACTTAAGGTACTTATAGGCAGTGGCGGCTGGTGCCACTAACTACTAACTACCACTTGACTCTCGATGATTTCTTCCTGATTTACCAGCTCTCCTCGGTTCAATCCTCGACTCCTCCCACAAAACCATTCATCATCTATTTTATGACTTGCCCGAAATCTTGATCCCACGTACTTGAAATCCGAACCCGTACAAAATTTCGTCGAACACTTCGAAGCTAGTTTAGATTAGAGAATATTGTTTTCATTACGCGGTGTATTCCTGTTTGACCCACTGCATCTAAGGATTGTATGGCAAAGAATGGAAATTCTAGAATATTGTAGATTCGTGATTGAAAATATAACTCCATGCATTGGAAAAAATATGATGGCATCATTACATGTCGTTTCCTTTGAAAATCTTACGGGTTTGTTTGCAAAAATGTTTGTTGTTCTGTCTAGATTAAACTTTTATACTAACTATGTAATACATTATGACAGTTTTAATTCTCGAAATTACCCAATAAATGCATTTTTCCCATACAAAGACGAGTTCCAAACCTGAGGGATAGATGAGGACAAACCCATGATTTCTTGAAAGTGAAGTCCCCGTAATTCTAACCCTTTAATAAACATTCATACAATATTTACTTTAAATTCATACAGAGACCCTCTGTTCTCATTTATTTCTTAGAACAAAGTCCGAATGACGTATCAGAGGCCACATGTAAATGTTAACTTTAGCTTTAATAATCACGCCCTATAATCATATGAATAAGGTCGACGTTGCTCTAGAAAATACAATGCTTTTGCCACAGCAAAATGGCATTATGCTGTTTAGTTTCGACTGACAGTTATGGTTTCGACGAATCTTGCTTGTAAATGTGTGTATAAGAGTTACACGATTGGCATGACTTAAACGATCTTCGAGTGTATCAATGTAACTTTAAGATACATTATTCTAAACCTGCAGAAATTGTGTTCCCCCCTAAGGGTGGAGCATCCTTACGTCTATCCCTTGTAACGTTGTAGACGTACATGTCTTTAATAAAACATATTTTAAACTAAAACTAGCCTATTTTCTTAATTTTAACAATTAACTACATAATAAATAAAATAAAACACTAATTAAACCTAATAACTACAACTAAATAAATTTTAAAAAACATAACTTCTTTTATAGTACATTCGCACTGAAAAATACTGAAATGTAATCTGTAGTCATTAAATTTAGTATCATGAAACTGGTCACACTATTTATTTTTGTAGAAATTTAGTATAATGAACTGGTAACATTTCGTGACGATTAGCTTTGCCATCACTGGACTGGAACGAACGCTTGCATCTGCTGAGATAAATTATTACTTTCCCACATACATAGTGCGACGTTAAAAGTACTTAATTTAATAGTTTTTGCACCTAAAGTGTCCTTAACCGTTCCGGGTCCGCTAGACAAATTGTATACCTGTGTTTTGCATAGATCCTCAGACCCCATATTGGGTAAGTTGTGAACAAGATTTTACTTATTAAATTTGTGTGCTAACATTTCTTAGCTTTTCAATCTTTCATTCATCAAGTTATGTTCATTTGTGTTATAATTAGCGATAACGGCATTCAACAGACCGTTGGAATATTCCAGTGGTCGCATCATGAATACCGTATCCTACCTTCATCTTTTCAATATTTTCACCTTTAAACTTATAACGTAAATATTTCTTTTAAATTGCCTTCTGCATTCATTATCTTTTATTTAATTTAAAGCCTACTTTATTCTTCGCAATTGTAAACTCCGTTCTGATTGTTTTCACCACGGCACCGCTTGCTACATAAGTACTTACCTACAATGCGTTGCCGTCGGTGGTAACACGGAACGTTATGGAATCATTCCTAACGTATTTCGTTGGCCATTCCAGGGTTTCAGTACGGGATTTAGAAGACCTAGGCTTCACTTGCTACGTACTGCTGCACCACCCTCTGCTTTGCTTCCGCCTCATCGGATATCCAACGAAGCACGGCGACCTACAACCCTGCCAGTGGCTGACGACCTGTTCCACCGGCATCTGACCATCCAGGGGAGTGCTTAAACTACGCAGTGAAATCAGATACTAGGCCGACACACCACGACCCGTTCTACCGACTTAGGTGGCCTGCGGCCATCAATAAATTGTTTTTTCTTTTGTTGGACTAACCTACTTCTTTTGTTTATCTCCCAATAGTAGAAAACTTCTTTTAAATCACAATAGATGGCGATACTCGTATCGATTTTAGAATAAGGTTGTTGAAAACTGTAAGGGTGAAAGGGTTGACCATTTCAGTCGTTACAAGTCCAACTCAAACACAAAATCTATAAGCCCACGAAACCAACTGATTTAATTGTCAGTGTTTAGATAACTCTTGTTGCTTTTAATGAAGTCAATATTGTATTTTACACTCATTATAACTCACAAAATCTTCACTATATCTATTTTAACACTCAGATAGTTAGCAATCAATTACGCAGGCACAAAATAAACACCGCATAGGCGCGCGAACAGTGACAACTTGACAAGTGCATCGTATTGTAGTATTAGTGGTCTCGGGTCAAGCCCCGGCAGGCACGCCGCCCGAAAGCCGAAAGTCGGCAACTTCCGGGTCGCGCGTGCGGCGCACGAATTCTACCATAAAAATGCATACATTTTGTACTAATCATCTTCCATCTCACGCGCCCGGCGGTTTTCATCGCGTTTTCTAGCTCGCTCCGTGCAATCGCTCTAGCGCACGGCGCCGTTTTCGTTCAAGCAAAACTAAATCTAATTTGTTTGCGGTAGAAATCAAAATGTCTTGATTTCATTTGACTCGTAATAACAAAACTCAATTGTTGTAATTTGTGTTTCTGGGTCGGTAGTAGATACGTATTGTTATATGAATGGGTCATTGTGAAGTGTATTTACATAGTATGTACCTATACGTAGGTATATTTACACGACATAAAATGGTAGCGCGGCGCACGAGAGCACTTAAAGTGCAGTCGCCACTGGTTATAGGCTACACGTTGGTTATTATTCTGCCTTCCGATGGCTAACACATCGCTAAGCCACAAAACCAAGTTTTGAGATATTATGAAGAAAAGACGCGGGAGTCTCTATTAAAATGATGCCATTTATTTTTTATTAGTTGTATCAAAAACTTTGACATATCAAAAGATGGCACGTTACATTTACTTTCAAATAGCAAGTATCTCGATTTGAAATAGCTAGTTTTAAAAGGAGAAAAATGTGCTTAGGAGCTTGAGTTATTTCACTATTCAAAGAAAAAGAAAGACATTTTTATTATACCAACAAGATACAAATTATAGTGGGTGGCTACCATGGAGATGAAAGAAAGTCAAAGGGTCGTGCAGGTTTGCTATAATGTGATTTTTACATATAAGAAATACTTAAAATTATTAATATTTAAATTTGGAATGCGTCCGATGCTAGGAGCGCAAGTATCGAAAGTCCGCGCCTGAAAAAATGCATATCCTGTGTTTTTTCCAATTGAGGGCACCGGTGGTATTGCGCCACTATGTCCACGAGTCTTCATTGTCGTCACGTAGGTATAGCGGCCTTAAAACATCTCCCTCCCCAAGATGAGCGACTATTTGCCGATGTCTAGTGCAAATGTTGCGGCTCGTTTGTCCCGTGCCGAGTTCATGACGGTTAACGGGATATCGGCTTGCGTCGATGATTCGCATTTCTTGTTGATATTGTATGCCTTTCGGCGTTGTATAATGTAGGTTGCAACCAGTGCAAGCGCACCTATTAGTGCGATGACGTAGAGTGGAATTGTCGTTTGATAAATGGAGGTGTCTATTGTTTCCACTGTAATCGGAACTTCAGTCGCTAACTGCAATTGGATGTTATGCAATTTTGCAAGTTCGATTGTAGTCAGGTTAAACTTTATCCCCGGATGCATTACGGTCTTCTTTGGCCATGGGATATTCATCAATTCAATTGGTAGTCCTCGTATCTTATCTTCGATGTTTACTATAGTGGATTCCGGAGCTTTGATTCTGCAGTTGTGTGGGATGCGGGCGAGATAACTTCCTTCCAGTAGTTGATGCTGTTCTTGGCTGCATATAAGTTGGACTTTAGTAGGCTTCGGAAAAGATAAGATGTAGTTCTGACTATCCAGCTCTGTCAGAGCTTCCTTGGACAGAGAGATAGGCGTGGGTTAGCACGTTTCATCTATCTCCTGTAAATATATTAATCGATGTCGCGTTGCGTGTGCAGCTGGTGGCCGACTTTCTGTTCGCAGATGTATAATGTGTCGACCTTCGGGCATTCTGCCTCTATGTACACGTACTCGTGTGAATTGGATGCCATAAATGGATAGGATGGAAGGATGATACCATTGTTTTAATTGGGAGTTGGACATAATCTATAAAGGTTAAATGGTTTTATGGAAATTATTGGGAATTGTAACGGCTGAAATGGTCAGCCCTTTCACCCTTACAGTTTTCAGCAACATATCTCTAAAGTCGATGCGAGTGTCGCCATCTGTTGTGATCTTGAAGAGGTTTTCTACTGTAGGAAGGGATAGACGTGGGGATGCTCCACCCATTGGGGGGAACACGGACTTCTGCAGGTGTGGAATGGTGTATCTTAGAGTTACATTGATGCGCTCGAGGATCGTTTAGGTCATGCCAACCGTGTGACTCTTGCACACACATTTGCAAGCGGGATTCGTCGAAATCGTAACTGTCGGCCGAAGCTGAACAGCATAGTGGCATTTTGCTGTGGCAAAAGTGTTTTATTTTCTAGAGCAACTTCGACCTTATTCATATGATAATAGGGCGTGATTATTAAAGCTAAAGTTAACATTTACATGTGGCCTCTGATACGTCATTCGGACTTTGTTCTGAGAAATAAATGAGAACAGAGGGTCTCTGTATGAATTTAAAGTAAATATTGTATGAATGTTTATTAAATTTAATTATTTGTCGGCTAGGGACAAAAGGGTTAGAATTACGGGGACTTCATGGGTTTGTCCTCATCTATCCCTCAGGTTTGGAACTCGTCTTTGTATGAAAAAAAATGCATTTATTGGGTAATTCCGAGAATAACGATTGTCATAATGTATTTCATAGTTAGTATAAAAGTTTAGCCTAGACAGAACAACAAACATTTTTGCAAACAAACCCGTAAGATTTTCGAATGAAACGACATGTAATGATGCCATCATATTTTTCCAAAGCATAGAGTTATATTATCAGTCACGAATCTACAATATTCTAGAATTTCCATTATTTGCCATACAATCCTTAGATGCAGTGGGTCCAATGGGGAATACACCGCGTAATGAAAACAATATTCTCTAATCTAAACTAGCTTCGAAGTGTTCGACGAATTTTGTACGGGTTCAGATTTCAAGTACGTGGGATCAAGATTTCGGGCAAGTCATAAAATAGATGATGAATGGTTTTGTGGGAGGAGTCGAGGATTGAACCGAGGAGAGCTGGTAAATCAGGGAAAAATCATCGGGAGTCAAGTCGGAGCCGTCGAAGAGAGTGGTAGTTCTACCGGAACTTACAAACGTGCGTGCAATCCTCTCCAGAGTCTAGCATCTAGACTTACCGCGTTACAAGTGTTTTATTAGAACAAGTCCTAAGTGAAGACTTCGTGAGTACAATAATAAGCTAGCCAGCAGAGAACTCGCAAAGTAGAAAAAGAGTGCGTCGCGTCGGACCGTTTTCCGCGAAACAAAAGATTTTCCATCGAGGGGCGAATTTCCTTAACCGAACAAACTATTTTTCTAATTTCCGCGACGCGAGTGATATTTAATGTTTATCTATGTATCCTATGTATTTTCTTATACATGTGTATATAATCCTTCAGTCTTACTTTCATTCTTCCAATTCTATTTTTAGATTCCACATTAACTAGCGAGAGCAGAAGGCGCGGTGCTTCCCACATGGGTTCTGCGTTTATCCTTTGATCTTAGCTAGGAACTAGAACTCAACGACAGAAGCAGAACGGAACGGACATAATACTTTGTCTACGGAAGGAGGTTTTACTAACATAATTTCATCTGAATGGAGCTGCGATTTTGGAGAAATGGCGGAGTTAATCTTCTATATTTACTACAACAAGCGGAGCTGCATCATTATGGATTACTTACTGATCTACATCACCACAAGGATTCTTACATCATCATGGATACTACAGGTTACATCGGGAACGTTCTATCCGTTCTATCTTCACTTTAGCTAGGGTTGATTCGGAATTGAGTAATTATGTGGCTGTACGTCGTGTGTGTTCTAGTAGAGTTTTTAGTATCTCCACGGGTGTACAACTCGAGGTACATTTGTGAAGATGATGTGACGAAGGTTATCGCGGATGTACGACTCGGCTGGATGGACAAAGTGGTCCTCTACGGCTAGCCGGAATCCCTGTCTTAAATGACGTGTGTAGGAAGGGAGCCTGTTCCATAGTCCGGAGGTCAATGGGTAATACATTTGTGAAAACTGTAGCACATTTTGTTTTTGTTCTTTAGAACCACGACAGAAGTACATGAATGAATGCTGTATTCAGTGAATGTTGGGCGTTAAGTGAAGGTTTGAATGTGATAGGGTGATACGTTGTGTCCCGATGGATTCTGAAGGAGCGAGTTTCTTGTGGAAGCTCGTGGGGGTGGGTGTAGGTTGGAAGGGGGCCCATCGTCATCACGCTAGGGAAACAAAAGTTCTTCTAGATTTCCTCCTGGAAGTCTAGAACCCCTCCCAATTCCATTTATTTACAGGAAG
Source organism: Yponomeuta evonymella (assembly GCA_963969515.1). Taxonomy (NCBI): domain Eukaryota; kingdom Metazoa; phylum Arthropoda; class Insecta; order Lepidoptera; family Yponomeutidae; genus Yponomeuta; species Yponomeuta evonymella. The sequence goes on from OZ018361.1 coordinate 18,551,317, forward strand.
GAGACCTGCTGACTACGAACTACATAAGTTGTTCTTTTCATTCCTATATTTCGATAATGACATATTATTTATACGTTGTATTTTATCATATTATTATGTATTATTTTACTGTACGAGTTATTATTTTTGTGTTACGCTATTTGCGAGTGAAACTGATTAGGCGCGTGTGTCAAAAGTCTTCCTAGAGAAGCATCGTGTAATGCATCGACATGCATAGTTGTAGTGAACAGAAGGATTGCAGCGCTCACTCTCTCACTAGTCGCGGACATTGAGGCTAATCGAGTCTCGATTGTCTTCTTGGAGCGTTTACGATTACTGACCGAAGCTAAGTTGCATGTTTTCTTTACTTAAACTGATTATGTGTACGGTTAATTTAATCGCGGATTATTATTTACTTTCTTTATCATTGTTAAATTATTCGTCTTTATCATTTCTCAACACAACGTATGGGTCTTTATTACTTAACTAGACGATCACGACTATTTTCATTGGCCAATTCATTTTCAGAAAATTTTACAACCCTTCAGGTTATTTTTATATGTTTATATATTTTATTTGCGTGGGGTGGTGGCGTCTCGCATTTAATTTATTTGAGGGACCCCCCTCCTGTTTACAGAATTTCAATACAATGACGACTCTCTTGTCTGCAAAATAGGTACCTAGACTAATTATGTCATAATAATACCTAATATCTAAATTAATAATTTCTTCAGGCTGTTTTTTTCTTTTTAACATCGTAATAAGATTTTGAAGCTGTTTTAATGAAAGTACCGAGTGATGCATGGATCTAGTGCGACTGAACGCCAAAATATTCTCAAGTCTATCTATTTCATCCATTAAGTCTTGTACCTTTTCGCTGAATATAACGAAAAAATGATAAATTTTAATCGCATGAGTGTAGAATGGAAACACTCTATCGTTCCGTTTTGATTAGGAGCATGGGCCATGGTAGTTCTGTGTTCTACGTTATGCAATCGCAAAAATTCGCGAACGACTTGGTTGACGAATTCTGTTCCTTGGTCTGTAATTAGCATCAAAGGAAAGCCGTGATGGGTGGCAAATTTCAAAAGCGACTTAACTGACTAGATACAATTTAATTTAATAACTGACTAGATACAATTAAATTTAATTTAGTTTGGGGTGCAGAGTTACTTTATATATTGTCAAGTAAGTCACAAAACCATTTTGGGCACCGATTCCAAAATATATTTTCACAATACCTACATCGAATTTAAAGGTCTCTGTTTTTGATGTGGTTGTGTTTTGAAGTAGGTTTTTATTTTTATTTAAAAAAATCACGATTTTTTGTGGATATCTATCACCAATATCACTACTGTTGTATATTAGCATTACGTAGGGTAATTCTAGTTTATAGTTTGGGGAATAATTTTTTTATTTATTTATTGAGTTTTAGGAAAACCATCGACTAAAAATAACATGATAAAAGGTACATTGTACATTATAGAAACTGAGAGTCATTAAAAGGTTTTCACTTATAGCGACACTGTAGTTCAGAGCACACAAAGATTTACAATATCGAAAACAAATCCATACTTAAAAAAGTTTAGCAAAACAGTCAAATCTAACCATCACCTATATAATAAAAAAAACAATGTAAAAGAACCAAGCCCATCACCCAGTAGCGGGCAACTCGCTACCGAAGAAGTTTGCAGCCAACCTTCGCCTAACTGAAGTAACGGAATCGTGGTTGACATCAAAGTCAGTGTCCGGGCCATCAATTAAACTGTTGAATGCTGAGCAAGCTCGGAAAAGGAAAGAGTTTGTTCTGTAATTTCTTGAGGGGATGGGTGTGTGGAATGTATATTTATGTCTAAGAGACCTACCAGGAATATGGAAGTTAAGCCTGGAGAGCAAATCGGGACAATCGACAATTCCAGAAGTAATTTTTATTAGCATTGTAATGTCGGCTATCCGACGTCGTTCAACCAGCGGGAGAAGATGCATTGAGCGACAGGATGAAAGGTAATCCCTCTCGGACCTTATGCGACGATTAATAAATTTGATAAACTTTTTCTGCAGCCTCTCTATCCGATTGACATATACGTCGTATTGGGGGTTCCATATTTGTGAACCGTATTCGAGTAGACTTCTAACGTACGTGCAATATAATAATTTCAATGTTTATTAATGTGGGGTATTAGGAAATACGGGCAGCGTTTCTTTTATCGAATAAATGGCTCTCAAGTAGGACGTAGGTATTTTACTTAACAGTGGCGACGAAGTGGGTTTTCCGTGAAAATGTCGAAAAACGTCGGGAAATTTAGTGACTTGATGTAGAAAAAGGCAACTGGCAAGTATACTACGATAGACTGGAAATGTACTTTGTTGTGAATAACGTCGAAAGTGAATTGAAAGTTCAACGCTCATCTCCATTATCGGTGAAGAAGCCTACGAGTTAATGGTCAACTTACGTAGCCCAAAGAAGCCGTCTAGTGTGAGCTATGGTGAACTAATAAATATTATGAGAAATCATTTACAACCGTCACCGTCTGTTATGGCAGAAAGATACCGGTTTCGCCTGTTTAGGCAAAATGAAGGACAGACGGTCGCTAACTACATCACGGACCTAAAAAAGAAAACAAGGTTTTGTGATTTCGGAGTGTCATTGGAATAAGAGATCAGTTCGTATGCGGCTTGCAAAGTGACTATATAAGACAACGACTTTTTGCGGAAAAGAACCTAACCTATACAACGGCCATCACAATCACAATTGCTACAACTCTAGAAGCGGCGGAAAAAGATGCAATGGCAGTGGAGTCGGGGGCAAGTGAGCGGAGCGCTGTGGAGCCGGCGGCGGCGGCCGGCGGCGACTGCCGGACTCGTGCGCGACCTGCACGCGCTCCACGTGGCGGCGCCGGGCGGCGCGCGCGGCGGTGGCTGCGTGGCCTGCGGAGACCGTTACCATGTCTAATAACATTATGTCTGTAGTCGAGTAGTTCGTGGTTACAAACCGAATCATTCAACCAGGACTCCGTGAGAATTATTAATAGGTATCTGTCAATGCGGATTATCTGTAAAGGGATTCAGTTTTCGTTGTAAGACCTTGAATATTTTAGTAGTAGATTGTAACATTGCATTTGTCTATTTATTTACGACGAGAACATGCTAACTATACTACCAGTAGAAATTCCGGTTACAAAGATTTGAGACAATTCTTAATTAACAACATAGGCGAGGTCGTTGGCGATAGAAAGACTTTTTGCTGATTTTTGTTGCTGATAAACATTTCTGTTTTATTAATCAGTTGGATCCCGCTTCAATGATGATACTTTAATCCTCCACTCGGTAATCTTTATGATGCTTGTACTTAGGTCAACTTTATTTATTTAGGTACGTATCTTGTTCTTATTTGTGAATCAAAGTACTTTTTCTATACTGAAAGAAAAAAAATACAAACGTAAAATGCATATTATTCGGGACACATAACCCAGTTGTTTAATTTTCAACAATAATATGACAACAAAACTTTGTGAAACTTTAGGACTCATCGCAGGCGCGCAGGCCGGGCCCGATGCAGGCGGCGTAGGCCATGAGGTGCGGCAGCTGGCTCTGCTCGTACAGTCCGGCGAACACGTGGTGCCGAGGCCCGCGCGCGAACACCGCCACGTCGTCGCCGCCGTGCGTCTCCGACTCCAGCGGCACCTCGGCCGTGGCACGCCGCCGCGGTGCTCTCATGTCTTCTTGCGTGACGTCAGCGCGCACGCCGTCAGCGACGTGTGGGCGGAAGCCGGGCCCGTTGGCGTAAGAGAGCGTGAGGTAAGGCACGCCGTCGTCGCCCACGCTGTCGGACGCGCCGAGGATGTCGCCGCCGCGCCGCGTGTAGCCGTTGAACGCCATAACGTGCGCGTGGTCGGACGTGACCACGAGCAGCGTGTCCCGCGGGTCACCGAGCTGGGCGGCAGCCTGCACGGCGGCACTCAGCTCCAGCGTCTCGTCGAGCGCCAGATGCACGTAGTTGTCGTGGTGCGCGTGGTCGATGCGGCCCCCCTCCACGAACAGGAAGTACCCGCGCGGGTTGCGCGCCAGCCGCCGCATGGCCGCCGTCGTCAGCTCCGCCAGCGTCGGCTCCGACTCCTCGGGCCCTTCCATGTGGTACATCAGGTGACTACTCTCGAACAGTCCCAGTAGGTATTCCGCCTCCTCGGTGGAGTTGAGCAGCTGTTGACGGTGCCACATGTACTCGTGGCTGACATTGCGCGCCAGCTTGTCCGCACGCCACTCCTCGCGCAGATCGCGTCCATCCACGCGCAAGCCCGCGGCGCCCTCCTCATCCAAAGTGCTACTGGGCAGGAACTCGCGCCGTCCACCGCCGAGAATCACCTGCCAAAGGATCGTTACAATCGAATCAGCCTTACAACTAAACAAATAAATAATCACCAAATGTAAAACAATCTAATGGAATCTCAGAATTCGCTTTATTTGAGGTGACTAGACTTGCCCAGCGTAATTTAATTATGTCAAAAGAAATCAACTTAAAACGAAATCAGGTTACTTTGAACTGGTTTCCGGGGTATCGGTGTATGAGCTGGTGCGCGATGTCTGGACACACCGCGGGATCGTGTCCCGCGGCACGAACTTCAGCGTCGTTCTCCCAATTGCGGTCGGCTGCGTTCGCATAAGCTCCCGCCGGCGAGGCGTGTGTCACTCGTGCTGTCGTCACGATACCTGTTAATTAGGAGCATAGTCACTATATTATTTTATGCATCGGAACCTTAAGTAAGAATTGCAGGTAATAAATTTATTATCATACCGGCGTCGCGGCCGTCTTCAAGAGCCCAAGCAGCGATAGAGCGCAAGTGGTTTGCCGTGTCCTGAGATGAAGCACAGTCAAAACGCGGCACCGCCGCCGTGAGGCCGAGCGTGCCGACGTTGGCCTTGACGCCGCAGAGGTAGGCCGTGGCCGTGCAGGCCGAGTCGGCGATCTGCGCGTCCGCGCAGTAGGTCTTGGCGAGCCCCACGGCGGGGAACGCCTCGAAGGAGAGCTGCGTCTCCTCGCCGGGCCGGCCGCGGCGCTGGCCCAGCAGCGTACGCGCCGCCGCCAGCGTGGGCACCGACATGCCGTCGCCCAGGAACATCACCACGTTGCGCGCCGTGCCCATGTTCGCGTGGTTGGCGATCCGCTCCTCCAGCTGCCCGCGCGCTTCCCGGTACCAGAACTCGGCGGAGTCCTCCCCCGGGAGCAGGCGCGCCGCCGGCTGCGGCGCCGGCTCCGGGTGGTACCGCTTGGCGGTGGCGAGCGCCGCTAGCAGCAGAAGTGCCAATACTCTCATGATTCGTAACTGACTGTCAACTGATGTGCCTCGCCGGCTTAGCTAGCGTTTATCGCTATCACGATTGAGATACATCATTCTCGGAACATGATAGTATCTAGACGGGTACCTATTAAAGATAATATCAATAACACAATACCCTATAGACTGTATCTACATAGATACAGTATATTTTTTAGTCGTAAACTACGATTGTGTGTAAAACGTTTTCTATGCATAAGTGGTCAAGGAGAATCCAGTGAGGCTAAGCTAAACTAAATAATGTCCTTTGCTATAAATTCGTGAATAGAAAATTCTGTTGTTCTCCTAGACAAATTATATAAAATATTAACTTGTCGGTAAGCATTTGTTATTGTTAGTTAATACGATTTTAAGTAAAAAATCTTTTCATTCTAATACATATAAAACTCGAGCATCCGACACCCTCACCTATCAAAGCCCAGCCTAAACCGTTAGACTTAGAAAGCTGAAATTTTGCACAGGGAGACCTTTAATAATGGACATACGAGATAAGAACGAATTTCAAGAAACTCAACCCCTAAAGGGATGAAAAGGGGTGTCCAAATTTTTTTACGGCCAGATTTATGCAAAACTTGGTAAAAATGTACGTCTACATCTATCCCTAAGAGGGTGAAAAGGCGTGCCAAAGTTTGTACGGGGAGTAAAATTTTTGTGGTGTGATTTTCTTGAAACTTAGAAGAAATTAATCAAACACGTATTTGTCCGTTTCTCAAGATTCAACCCTTTAGTTAGAGGGTGAAAAGTTTGTATAGGAAGTACAATATTTGTCGTCTGATTCTCACGAAATTAAGAAGAAATGTTCTTTAATATAATTAATGAAACAAATGTTTCTCAGTTTCTCAAAATTCAACCCCTATAATGGTGAATTAAGGTGTCATAATTTGTATGGGAGGTAAATTATTAGTGGTTGAATTTACTTAAAACTTGATATAAATGTATTTCAATAAATTTAATGAAATATGTATCTCTCAGTTTTCCAAAATTAAAGCCATAAGAGAGTGAAAAGGTTTATCAAAGCTTGTACAGAGAGTAGAGTATTTGTGATCGGGTTTTCTTAAAACTTAGAATAAATTTAGTTCAATAAAAATTATGAAGCACATATTTCTCAGTGTTTTTAATTTTAAATATTTAAGTTTTTTTTATTCCTTTTTTAGTCTTTTTTGCTACAGTAGCCACAGAAATACATCACCTGTGAAAATTTCAACTGCCTAGCTATGACGGATCATGAGATACAGCTTGCTGATAGACCGACAGACAGACAAACAAAGCAGACAGACAGACGGACAGTGAAGTCTTAGTAATAGGGTTCCGTTTGGCACACTTCGGGTACGAAACCCTAAGACCGAATTTTTCAATAGTCGGATAAAACTTAACTACACGCCAATAGATGTCGAGAAGAGTCATATTTTTCGGTTATGATTAAGTTGACGGCCCTAGTTGCGAAAGCTTTTAAAAAAATAGTATTACTACTCACCAATAGCTGTCTGTAAGAGAAATATTTTTCAGTTTATGTTTGCAAAAGCTTTAAAAAAGAAAAAAATATATTAGTATTACCACCCGCCAATAGATGGCAGGTAGAGTCATTATCATGGTTATGTTTGCCAAAGCTTTAAAAATATCATAAAAATGAATAGTGTTACTACTCGCCAATAGATGTCAGGAAGAGTCTTTTTTTTTTTGTTTATCTTTAACACAGGTCTTTAAGTTGATTATCTTGTAATATTTGTTTATTTCAGGTAGCATTGATCCATTTTATTAGTAAGCAATATTATGTACACACAGTTTGGTTAGTATGCGTAAAGACAAAAATAGATAAAGAGTTTTGACTTTTATCTTTGTACCGAAACATCGCCAATAGAATAAAATACTAGCAGAACGTCGGTATTCTTTTTTCTAAAGCTCGCTCATTCTTTCCCGTTTTTTTTTAGAAAATATACTTAGATAGGAATTAGATGCGTTTAAAAAGGGTCCCTTACAATAGTTTTTCTCACAAACAAAGAAACTTAAAAGAAAAAAGTTCGAGACCGCCTGATTTCCCACCTGAGATATTACAAACTTTTATGTGATGGCTAAATTTACTTTCGTATTCTAACGATATTTTAGCAGTTTTTCGTTGCTTATAAAAACACGGATAAAAGTACTTTTTTTCTTTTCTTTTTTTAAATGAAACCTATCTAGATGGATTTATCGCCCGCGAAACTCTCTACATACTAAATTTCGTGAAAATCGTTGCAACCCTTTCCGAGATTCCGATTGCTCGTTTAAAGGTATTAGATAGAAAACTCTATTCAAAATAAGAAAAATATAAATAAATAAAATATAAATAAGACATGAAATATGAAATTTTGTTGTATTTCAAAACTAATTCATTGGTGGCAACTGAAAATAAATAAATAATTGGTTTTCTGTTAAATAAAATAAAATAACATTTGCAATGAATTGATATTGCGTAGCAATTCTATGTGCCTTTAAATTGAGCCACACGCAGGGGTTCTGTAATTGACCTTCGAAACATGTGGCCGCTGGCAAGCAAAATAAACACTCATCCACTTACTCCTCGTCGTCCGATCCCAAATTATGAAAAAAAGGCTAATATCAATAGAATCAAAATCAATCAGTCAAATGTGATTGAACCAACGTGTTAGTTAATTCTACTAAATACGCGGACGCGTTGCGTTACCGTGCAAAGTAAGTAAGTAGGTACCTACCTACATATCCATGGCATGAGGCAAGGTCTTACGGTACATTAAACGGAAAAACCTTATTAATTAAAACGAGTACCGCACACTTGTAACAAAATAAACATAATTATTAATTTCAAGTGAGATCTAGCCGTCGTTGCCGTCGTCGTCTAGATATTTCTTGAAATGGATATTAAAAAATCGTAGAAATAAAAAATAACAAAAATCTCAACTGCAGAGTATTCCTTATTTTATTTTATTTATTTAGAACACAAAAATGTACCTAGCATGCATTTACCCTACTTGGATTTTTAAATCTAGCCAAATAAGTAAACAAAGTAGGTAGTAAGAAACACTTTTTTTTTTCTTTTTTTTTTTTTTTTTTTTTTTTTTTCTTTTTTTCTTTTTTTCTTATCTCATAATTATAATAATTATATTCTTCTTGTTGCACTAACCCGTGCCTGTGCCCGTGCTGAGGACAATTTTAAAAATCTATTTAGAGGCTAAAAATTACCATGCTGAGACTTGAACCCCCTTTTAATTGGAATTTTTACCCCCTAAATAGGTTTTTAAGATTAAAATATGTAAACTCTGCTCATTGCCCATTGCTCAGTTGGGATAGCGCTGGCACGGTTTGCCAGAGGTCGCGGGTTCAAGTCCCGGCATGGGTGGAATGTTTAGCCTCTAAACAGATTATAAATGCAGAATATTCATAAATATTAATTTAGTTTTATTCTTGATCTGAGAACATCTCGTACCTACAGCTTTAATAAAGACGTTAAATTTCTTAAAATAGCGTCACTCCATTTTTTTCCGTGGATGTCGTAGAAGGCGACTAAGGAAATAAATTACCAGGAGACGGGCAGCAGCGTCTACCTGAGATTCCAACCGCGTACTGCGATCGCCAACCCGCCTGCCAAGCGTGGCGATTATGTCAAACCCCTTCATAGTTAAAAACCATAAGGAAGGCCTATGTCCTGCAGTGGGCGTCAAATGGCTGATGATGATGATGATGAAAATTTCTTAACTATTAAAAATGTGGGACCAATCTAGGTATCAGTCACAATAATTGCAATGGATCCTATGTTTTAACTATAAAAATTTGATTATAAATTGATGAAATAACACCAGACATACTTCTCAAGGACCTCATTTCTACTGCACTATTCATTTCTTTATTGCTAAATCACGTACAGAGTTATATTTACAGGTGGTTATGGTACAAAAATGTAACAGTTGCTGCAGAGGATGTAGTGTGATAATTTAGAGTATTAGGGTTTTTGTCGACGGCTTTCGTTTAAGCGTTTAGGAATGCCCTCAAGGCATATATCAGACAGTTGAAAACGAGTGACTCAGTAAAGGGCATAAGCTGTGGACAAGAACGTGCCTAAAACATCCTTGTCTGTCAGGACGGCTGGACTACCCACTAAACCCCCGCGGTGTTCCTCCTCTACTCTACCGGGCCACAGGATAGGCCAGAGGTTAAGTCACTGTGGCCCGGCGAGAGGGTGTCCCAGAGGGACTCTCATAGTGGGGGTGCCAGACGGGCCCCCCTGCGCTGTGTCGCCGCAGCGTCTACTGGCCCGCGACGCATCGCCCTACGGGGCTCCTCTGCATTCAGAGGAGGCCGTGGGCGAGCGCGCGGGCACTCTATGTTTCGCTGGAAGGCACCCCGGAACACGTGGGGGCGCCTTCCTGCTCGCCGTGAAAGTGGGCGGCGGGTCCCCCGACCCTCCGCCCACGGCCGCTCTAGTCGGGGGCGCGCGCATACTCCGCGCGGCGGCGCCCCCTAATCGCACGGCGGCGGGGCGGGAGCGTGAGACCAGCACGCTCCCGCTCCCGCAACTCCTCTCTTTTGGCCGCCATCACCTCGCCCGCAAACGCGGCGATGGCGGCCCAACTCTCTTGTCTGCCGACCATTTGCGGGATAATGGCCGGCAGCGACAGGTCGGCCCCAACAACGGCCACGAGGGAGGTCCGCTGCGCGCTCCAGGCGGAGCACACGGCCAGCGTGTGCTCTGCCGTATCCTCCGCATTGGACGCGCAGTACCGGCACTCGGGGCCCGACTCTATCCCTACCACCTCCCACAGGTACCTGGCAAAACAGCCGTGACCTGTGAGGAGTTGGGTCAGGTGATAGGTCGGGGTCCCGTGCGCCCGCTCCACCCATGGCCGCAGGACCGGCCGGACCGCCTCTACGAGTCTCCGACTCGCAGAGGGGTCCTCCAACCTCAGGGCCCACCTACGGAAGAGATCGTCGCGAGCCTCCTGCCTCCAACGTACGATCTCCGCCGGGGTGGGCCACCCTCCATTGCTCCGCATCAGGGCACTCCGCTCATATACCGCCTCGAGGACTCCCGCCTCGAGGTCCCAGGGCAGGCTCGCCGCCAATAGGCACGCCGCCTCGTAAGAGACGGTGTGGTACGCTCTTGCAGCCCTCTGCGCTATCACCCGTTGCGGGCGACGCAACAGGGCGGTGTTGCTCGCGCAGAGGGCGGCTTTCGCCCATATGGGCGCTCCGTACAGCGCCTTGGAGCGCACCACACCGTCGTAGAGGCGGCGACAAGCGCTCCCGGGACCACCGTGGTTAGGCAGCAACTTCGCGAGCCTCCCGGCATACGACACCAACTTTGGCGCCAGCTGCCGGAAGTGCTCGCGGAAACTCCATCGACTGTCGAGGACCAATCCCAGGTACTTCATGGTCTCCCCGACATCGATGGAGGCGCCACCGACGGTGATTTGGGAGTCCCGAGGGGGTCGCATCCGAGGCCCATGAAAGTAGATGGCCTCGGACTTCTCCAAAGCGACCGTGAGCCCGAGTGCCCTGATGCGGTGCACGACCTGCGCTACTCCCGCTGTAGCGAGGACCTTCGCGTCCCGAAATGTGGGTCCTTGCGCGGTGACCAGGGTGTCGTCGGCGTAACAGAGTACGCCGACTCCACGAAGGGTTGTACCGCGCAGGACCCAGTCGTACCCGATGTTCCACAGGAGTGGCCCGAGGACTGACCCCTGTGGAACACCGCGAGACATGTCCCTGCGGACCACCTCCGACCGGGACGGGTAACACACGGCCCGGTCAACGAAGTAGTCCGCAAGGACTCGCCTGAGGTACCACGGGACGTTGTGGTACCCCAGTGCCTCCATTATCGCCTGCCAGGGGAGGGTGTTGAAGGCGTTGGAGATATCCAACGAGACAGCCAACAACACCTCCCCCCGGCCCGTCACTCTGACGACGCTGTCTCTGAGACGGGAGATGGCGTCCAACGTCGACCTCCCGCGACGGAAACCAAATTGGCCGTCGCTGAGGCTGGGCCCCGCCCCCTCCAGGTGGCGGACGAGACGCGCAGCGAGCACCCGCTCAAAAAGCTTGCACGTCTCGTCCAGCAAGACGATGGGCCGGTAGGCCGATGGAGACTCCATCGGCCGCCCGTGCTTCCGGAGCAGCACGAGCCGGCCCTCCTTCCACCGTCGCGGGACCCTTCCCGACGCCAACGACTCCGTCATCAGAGACAGCGTCTCCTCCTCGAACAGGTTAGGTTAGGTTAGGTTAGGTTTTTTTTTTTTTTTTTGGTTACGCGGGGGAATGCATTTACGCACTTCGCCGCCCTGCTGTCGGGGGACAACAGGGCGCCTTTGTGTGGGACTCCCAGCCCGAGGGCTGGACTACCCACTAAACCCCCGCGGTGTTCCTCCTCTACTCTACCGGGCCACAGGATAGGCCAGAGGTTAAGTCACTGTGGCCCGGCGAGAGGGTGTCCCAGAGGGACTCTCATAGTGGGGGGGCCAGAAGGGCCCCCCTGCGCTGTGTCGCCGCAGCGTCTACTGGCCCGCGACGCATCGCCCTACGGGGCTCCTCTGCATTCAGAGGAGGCCGTGAGCGAGCGCGCGGGCACTCTATGTTTTGCTGGAAGGCACCCCGGAACACGTGGGGGCGCCTTCCGGCTCGCCGTGAAAGTGGGCGGCGGGTCCCCCGACCCTCCGCCCACGGCCGCTCTAGTCGGGGGCGCGCGCGTACTCCGCGCGGCGGCGCCCCCTAATCGCACGGCGGCGGGGCGGGAGCGTGAGACCAGCACGCTCCCGCTCCCGCAACTCCTCTCTTTTGGCCGCCATCACCTCGCCCGCAAACGCGGCGATGGCGGCCCAACTCTCTTGGCTGCCGACCATCTTCGGGATAATGGCCGGCAGCGACAGGTCAGCCCCAACAACGGCCACGAGGGAGGTCCGCTGCGCGCTCCAGGCGGAGCACACGGCCAGCGTGTGTTCTGCCGTGTCCTCCGCATTGGACGCGCAGTACCGGCACTCGGGGCCCGACTCTATCCCTACCACCTCCCACAGGTACTTGGCAAAACAGCCGTGACCTGTGAGGAGTTGGGTCAGGTGATAGGTCGGGGTCCCGTGCGCCCGCTCCACCCATGGCCGCAGGACCGGCCGGACCGCCTCTACGAGTCTCCGACTCGCAGAGGGGTCCTCCAACCTCAGGGCCCACCTACGGAAGAGATCGTCGCGAGCCTCCTGCCTCCAACGTACGATCTCCGCCGGGGTGGGCCACCCTCCATTGCTCCGCATCAGGGCACCCCGCTCGTATACCGCCTCGAGGACTCCCGCCTCGAGGTCCCAGGGCAGGCTCGCCGCCAAAAGGCACGCCGCCTCGTAAGAGACGGTGTGGTACGCTCTTGCAGCCCTCTGCGCTATCACCCGTTGCGGGCGACGCAACAGGGCGGTGTTGCTCGCGCAGAGGGCGGCCTTCGCCCATATGGGCGCTCCATATAGAGCCTTGGAGCGCACCACACCGTCGTAGAGGCGGCGACAAGCGCTCCCGGGACCACCGCGGTTAGGCAGCAACTTCGCGAGCCTCCCGGCATACGACACCAACTTTGGCGCCAGCTGCCGGAAGTGCTCGCGGAAACTCCACCGACTGTCGAGGACCAATCCCAGGTACTTCATGGTCTCCCCGACACCGATGGAGGCGCCACCGACGGTGATTTGGGAGTCCCGAGGAGGTCGCATCCGAGGCCCATGAAAATAGATGGCCTCGGATTTCTCCAGAGCGACCGTGAGCCCGAGTGCCCTGATGCGGTGCACGACCTGCGCTACTCCCGCTGTAGCGAGGACCTTCGCGTCCCGAAATGTGGGTCCTTGCGCGGTGACCAGGGTGTCGTCGGCGTAACAGAGTACGCCGACTCCACGAAGGGTTGTACCGCGCAGGACCCAGTCGTACCCGATGTTCCACAGGAGTGGCCCGAGGACTGACCCCTGTGGAACACCGCGAGACATGTCCCTGCGGACCACTTCCGACCGGGACGGGTAACACACGGCCCGGTCAACGAAGTAGTCCGCAAGGACCCGCCTAAGGTACCACGGGACATTGTGGTACCCCAGTGCCTCCATTATCGCCTGCCAGGGGAGGGTGTTGAAGGCGTTGGAGATGTCCAACGAGACGGCCAACAACACCTCCCCCCGGCCCGTCACTCTGACGACGCTGTCTCTGAGACGGGAGATGGCGTCCAACGTCGACCTCCCGCGACGGAAACCAAATTGTCCGTCGCTGAGGTTGGGCCCCGCCCCCTCCAGGTGGCGGACGAGACGCGCAGCGAGCACCCGCTCAAAGAGCTTGCACGTCTCGTCCAGCAAGACGATGGGCCGGTAGGCCGATGGCGACTCCATCGGCCGCCCGTGCTTCCGAAGCAGCACGAGCCGGCCCTCCTTCCACCGTCGCGGGACCCTTCCCGACGCCAACGACTCCGTCATCAGAGACAGCGTCTCCTCCTCGAACGCCGGCATCACGGCGGCGATGACCCGCCCAGGGACACCGTCCGGACCCGGGGCTACCCCTAACTCGGCTTCGGACACGGGCGGGACATCCCCGTCCTCCACCGGCGCCGGCAACGCCGCCATTCGCGGCGGCGACCACTCCTCCTGTACGGGGAACAGGGTGCGGACCACCAATTCGGCAAAGGCCGGCTCGAGTGACCGGGTGAGGGGGGGCGCCCAAGGCTTCAGCTTTTCGCATACCACCTTATACGGACGCCCCCACGGGTCCCGGTCGAGGCTCTCCAGCCACTCGACCCAGGCCGCCTCCTTGGCAGCCCTGATCCCCGCACCGAGGGCGGCTCGGGCCGCTCGGTAAGCGACGAGGTGCTCCTCCTCCTGGGCGAGGTCTCTGCCCCGCCTCCTGCGGTAGCGGGTGTACGTGCGCTGGGCTGCGTGACACGCAGTACGCAGCGTCGCAAGGTGGGGTTGCCACCAGTACACCCGCCCTCGCGGGGGAGCAGGACCTCTCCGCCGCATCGCGGCGTCGCAGACGCGAGTCAGCGCCCCCGCCAGGCGGTCCGCCCTCGCGTCCACGTCCGGAGCCTCGTCGCTTGACCCAGCGACCCATCGCTCCACGATGGCCGCCTCCCTGGCCACGTCCCTGTCCAGGGTGGGGAGCCGCCATCGCGGACCCTCCCCCACCAGGGGACGGCTCAGGTCTGCCGGAGCACCGGTGGGGGCCGCAGCGATGCCGAACCACACGTACCTGTGGTCCGACAAGGTCTCGACCCCCTCGGCGACTCTCCAGCCATGCGCGCGGTTTGCCAGAGCGGGACCAGCGAAGGACAAATCCACTATGGATCCGCCCTGGGACCGCACGCATGTCTGCACCGCCCCCCGGTTGAGCAGCACCAGCCCAGTGGACACCGCCCACTCCTCCAACACCTCTCCCCGCGGAGTGGCCCGAGGACTGACCCCTGTGGAACACCGCGAGACATGTCCCTGCGGACCACTTCCGACCGGGACGGGTAACACACGGCCCGGTCAACGAAGTAGTCCGCAAGGACCCGCCTAAGGTACCACGGGACATTGTGGTACCCCAGTGCCTCCATTATCGCCTGCCAGGGGAGGGTGTTGAAGGCGTTGGAGATGTCCAACGAGACGGCCAACAACACCTCCCCCCGGCCCGTCACTCTGACGACGCTGTCTCTGAGACGGGAGATGGCGTCCAACGTCGACCTCCCGCGACGGAAACCAAATTGTCCGTCGCTGAGGTTGGGCCCCGCCCCCTCCAGGTGGCGGACGAGACGCGCAGCGAGCACCCGCTCAAAGAGCTTGCACGTCTCGTCCAGCAAGACGATGGGCCGGTAGGCCGATGGCGACTCCATCGGCCGCCCGTGCTTCCGAAGCAGCACGAGCCGGCCCTCCTTCCACCGTCGCGGGACCCTTCCCGACGCCAACGACTCCGTCATCAGAGACAGCGTCTCCTCCTCGAACGCCGGCATCACGGCGGCGATGACCCGCCCAGGGACACCGTCCGGACCCGGGGCTACCCCTAACTCGGCTTCGGACACGGGCGGGACATCCCCGTCCTCCACCGGCGCCGGCAACGCCGCCATTCGCGGCGGCGACCACTCCTCCTGTACGGGGAACAGGGTGCGGACCACCAATTCGGCAAAGGCCGGCTCGAGTGACCGGGTGAGGGGGGGCGCCCAAGGCTTCAGCTTTTCGCATACCACCTTATACGGACGCCCCCACGGGTCCCGGTCGAGGCTCTCCAGCCACTCGACCCAGGCCGCCTCCTTGGCAGCCCTGATCCCCGCACCGAGGGCGGCTCGGGCCGCTCGGTAAGCGACGAGGTGCTCCTCCTCCTGGGCGAGGTCTCTGCCCCGCCTCCTGCGGTAGCGGGTGTACGTGCGCTGGGCTGCGTGACACGCAGTACGCAGCGTCGCAAGGTGGGGTTGCCACCAGTACACCCGCCCTCGCGGGGGAGCAGGACCTCTCCGCCGCATCGCGGCGTCGCAGACGCGAGTCAGCGCCCCCGCCAGGCGGTCCGCCCTCGCGTCCACGTCCGGAGCCTCGTCGCTTGACCCAGCGACCCATCGCTCCACGATGGCCGCCTCCCTGGCCACGTCCCTGTCCAGGGTGGGGAGCCGCCATCGCGGACCCTCCCCCACCAGGGGACGGCTCAGGTCTGCCGGAGCACCGGTGGGGGCCGCAGCGATGCCGAACCACACGTACCTGTGGTCCGACAAGGTCTCGACCCCCTCGGCGACTCTCCAGCCATGCGCGCGGTTTGCCAGAGCGGGACCAGCGAAGGACAAATCCACTATGGATCCGCCCTGGGACCGCACGCATGTCTGCACCGCCCCCCGGTTGAGCAGCACCAGCCCAGTGGACACCGCCCACTCCTCCAACACCTCTCCCCGCGGGTCAGTTGCCGGATTTCCCCACGCCCTGGATTTGGCGTTGAAATCCCCGGCAACGACCACGGGGGTGGGGTGTACATCAGCCAACATTGCCCCGACTTCCACGAGCCATTGCTCGAAGTCGGCGAGGCTTCTGTTGGGTGAAAAGTACACCCCACACACTGCAATGTCTCCCAGCACGACGAGGACACAGCCGTGTCCTCTGAGCACTCTGTTGTGACACAGAGCGCCGCACTGGGAGACAATTGCCACCGAACCGTCGCGATCGCCGGCCCAGTCGTCCCGGGCGCGAACGCAGTACGGCTCAGCGACAACGGCCAGTGTCGCCTGCCACTGCGCTGCGGTCTGGAGCAATAAGTCCTGAGCCGCTGCACAGTGGTTGACGTTGGCCTGCAGTATGTTGGTGTTGGCCATCTACACTCGGGCGGTGTCCATCTCCTCCTCTGGCACTGGCACTTGCGGTGCCACAGGCGGTGGTGGCCCATTGCCGCCACCCGCCTTCCGTCCACTGCCTCGGCCGCCCCCCTTCTGGGGTCCAGCCGGGCAACCCTTCGCGCCCAGGCGGTGGGCAGCCGCCACCCCCTTCGCCACGCACACCGGGCAGTGGGGCTCAGCCGCGCACACCGCGGACTTGTGCCCAGCCTGGCCGCAGCGGAAGCACAGTCCGCTGCGATCCGCAGTGCACGCGCACTTTGCCCCCACATGTCCCAGCTCGAGGCAGCGGAAGCACCGCTGCGGCCTGGGCGCGAGGAGGGTGGCTCGGACCTGAGTCCACCCCACGGTGAGGCGACGGCCATCCGTCACCCTCCGTGCAGCCGCGATGGGACACTTTACCCACACGGCGCCCTCGCGCCCAGGTGGCCGGAAGACCGCCCCCACCTTTACGTTGGTGGCGGCGCAGTCTCCGACCTCCGCCACCATCGCCGCCACCCTTTCCGGCGTGACCGCGTCGCTCAGGCCGGTGATGCGCAACTCCACGCACCTTTCCGGCCTGGCGACGCGTACCCCGTCTCCGAGGGCCTCCCTCAGCCTCTCGGCGAGTGCGTCGGCCTTGCGGCCCCTTTCGGGGCCAGCCACCTCCAGGACCTTGCCGCCCGTGGCCGCCGTGCGGAATCGCAGGCCGTCAATCCCGAGGCCTTTCAAGTCGATTGACCTTTCGGCCTCGGTGAGGACGGCCGCGTATGTCGCACCCCTCTCCACCGCCTCACTCTGCAGAGTGAGGACCACTGCAGCGGTGCGGGGGGCGCGGAGCTTCTTCGCGCTCTTCTTCTTTTTCCCACGGGCGGCCTGGGAGGGGGCCGTCGTCGCCTTTGGTGGGGCTGGTGTCCTTTTAGGACGACCAGCCACCACATTCCATGCCTCCGTTTGTTGGGGCGGAGAGGAGCCTGCCGGGAGGCCCGCGCCTCCGCCGCCGCAGCGCTCCTCCTCCCTCGCCTCCTTCCCGTCCCAACGCTCCCACCGGCGCCGTTGGCGTCAGCCGGGGGCGCGGCGGAGCCGGAGGCAGGAGGGGCCGCAGCGGGACGAGCGGTCGGGGAGCGGACAGGAGGGGGCCCACTCGGGCGAACGACGGCCGGGGCGGCCATAGCGGGGGGGCTGGCCGGGCGGACGGCAGGGTCGGCAGTGCGGACGGAAGGGCCGGCGCGGCGGACGGCAGGGTCGGCGGCGCGGACGGAGGGGCCGGCGGGGCGGACGGTGGCGCCGCGTGCGTCAGCCACCAGCGGCGGACGCAATCGCGGCTCCGGCAGGAGGCGGTCCGCAATCCCGTCCAGGCGAGCGTCCACCATGAACAGGATCTCATCCCGTGTCATGGCTGGAACGGAGCTCGCCTGCAGCTTCTTCAGCCCCTCCATTTCCTCCCGCAGAGCTCTTAGCTCGCCTTGAAGTCGGACGACTTCGTCCGACTCCGTGCGGGCTTTGAGCTCTCGCGCATTCTCCAAAATGGAGGTTGCGGCGGCCCTGAGACTCTGGACATATTGGCCCTTAAGCCTGGACGACTTTTGGGCTATTGTCCTGATCGTCTCGACCGCCGCCTCGATGGAGCCGGTCAGCTGCTCAGCCCGAAGGTCGTGAGCAGCCGACGACGGCACCGACGTCACAGCAGCTGCTGAGGGAAGGGGAGGATCCCGCAAAAAGGAGGTTCTTCTCTCCTCCTGTTGCCGTAGCTCCTCCGCCATCTCCTCCTCAGCCTGGAGTTCGATCTCCCGCTCTCTGGCCTCTTTGAGATCGGCCTTCGCTTTAGCGAGGCCGACGTAATTGCCGGTCGTCGGGGGACGGCCGCGACCACGCTTGCTCGTAGCCGGTCTCCCACACCGCCCCGCCGAGCCCTCGCTCTCAGCGTCTGACTCGGCGAGGCGCTTGCGCCAGAACCGGCTAGGTGAGGGCGTGGGGGAGCGCGAGCTCACCTCCATGAGGGTGCCCGTGCTGCCGTCGGATTCCGACAGCTCACGGGCAACCCTCTCCAGGTCGGTGCGCGTTAAGCGCACGGACACCTCCTTGAGGGCCGGGGATGGACTTCCGGGCCTCGTAAAAACACCGTCCGACCAAGCCTGAAGGGCAGAGCCGGACCCACCGTCCGATGTCACCCCGCGAGGGGTGGCACCAGACCCGCCCGAGGCCGCCCTGACAAGGGCAGCCCCAGACCCACCCGACGCCGCCCTGACAAGGGCAGCATCAGGCCCATCCGGAGCCGCCCTGACAAGGGCAGCCCCAGACCCGTCCGGAGCCGCCCTGACAAGGGCAGCCCCAGACTCGCCCGAGGCCGCCCTGACAAGGGCAGCCCCAGACCCGCCCGGGGCCGTCCCGACAAGGGCAGCCCCAGACCCACCCGAAGCCGCCCTGACAAGGGCAGCATCGGGCCCGTCCGAAGCCGCCCTGACAAGGGCAGCATCGGACCCACTTCCTCCAAGCACGGGAGAGGAAGAGAAAGACATATCAGATCGCATAAAATCACAAGATCGCCAGTTGCACCAAGAATCGCAGTCCGAGATTCGGTCACCCAACGTGCCACTCCGTTACGGTGGTCACGTTGGGGTCCAGGGCACACGACGGGGACGTACTCGACTGCTCTTGGGGCGTGCCCCAGGTTAGGTTAGGTTAGGTTAGGTTAGGTTAGGTTAGGTTAGGTTTTTTTTTTTTTTTTTTGGTTACGCGGGGGAATGCATTTACGCACTTCGCCGCCCTGCTGTCGGGGGACAACAGGGCGCCTTTGTGTGGGACTCCCAGCCCGAGGGCTGGACTACCCACTAAACCCCCGCGGTGTTCCTCCTCTACTCTACCGGGCCACAGGATAGGCCAGAGGTTAAGTCACTGTGGCCCGGCGAGAGGATGTCCCAGAGGGACTCTCATAGTGGGGGGGCCAGACGGGCCCCCCTGCGCTGTGTCGCCGCAGCGTCTACTGGCCCGCGACGCATCGCCCTACGGGGCTCCTCTGCATTCAGAGGAGGCCGTGAGCGAGCGCGCGGGCACTCTATGTTTTGCTGGAAGGCACCCCGGAACACGTGGGGGCGCCTTCCGGCTCGCCGTGAAAGTGGGCGGCGGGTCCCCCGACCCTCCGCCCACGGCCGCTCTAGTCGGGGGCGCGCGCATACTCCGCGCGGCGGCGCCCCCTAATCGCACGACGGCGGGGCGGGAGCGTGAGACCAGCACGCTCCCGCTCCCGCAACTCCTCTCTTTTGGCCGCCATCACCTCGCCCGCAAACGCGGCGATGGCGGCCCAGCTCTCTTGGCTGCCGACCATTTTCGGGATAATGGCCGGCAGCGACAGGTCGGCCCCAACAACGGCCACGAGGGAGGTCCGCTGCGCGCTCCAGGCGGAGCACACGGCCAGCGTGTGCTCTGCCGTGTCCTCCGCATTGGACGCGCAGTACCGGCACTCGGGGCCCGACTCTATCCCTACCACCTCCCACAGGTACTTGGCAAAACAGCCGTGACCTGTGAGGAGTTGGGTCAGGTGATAGGTCGGGGTCCCGTGCGCCCGCTCCACCCATGGCCGCAGGACCGGCCGGACCGCCTCTACGAGTCTTCGACTCGCAGAGGGGTCCTCCAACCTCATGGCCCACCCGCGGAAGAGATCGTCGCGAGCCTCCTGCCTCCAACGAAGGATCTCCGCCGGAGTGGGCCACCCTCCATTGCTCCGCATCAGGGCACTCCGCTCATACACCGCCTCGAGGACTCCCGCCTCGAGGTCCCAGGGCAGGCTCGCCGCCAATAGGCACGCCGCCTCGTAAGAGACGGTGTGGTACGCTCTTGCAGCCCTCTGCGCTATCACCCGTTGCGGGCGACGCAACAGGGCGGTGTTGCTCGCGCAGAGGGCGGCTTTCGCCCATATGGGCGCTCCGTACAACGCCTTGGAGCGCACCACACCGTCGTAGAGGCGGCGACAAGCGCTCCCGGGACCACCGCGGTTAGGCAGCAACTTCGCGAGCCTCCCGGCATACGACACCAGCTTTGGCGCCAGCTGCCGGAAGTGCTCGCGGAAACTCCATCGACTGTCGAGGACCAATCCCAGGTACTTCATGGTCTCCCCGACACCGATGGAGGCGCCACCGACGGTGATTTGGGAGTCCCGAGGAGGTCGCATCCGAGGCCCATGAAAATAGATGGCCTCGGACTTCTCCAAAGCGACCGTGAGCCCTAGTGCCCTGATGCGGTGCACGACCTGCGCTACTCCCGCTGTAGCGAGGACCTTCGCGTCCCGAAATGTGGGTCCTTGCGCGGTGACCAGGGTGTCGTCGGCGTAACAGAGTACGCCGACTCCACGAAGGGTTGTACCGCGCAGGACCCAGTCGTACCCGATGTTCCACAGGAGTGGCCCGAGGACTGACCTCTGTGGAACACCGCGAGACATGTCCCTGCGGACCACCTCCGACCGGGACGGGTAACACACGGCCCGGTCAACGAAGTAGTCCGCAAGGACTCGCCTGAGGTACCACGGGACGTTGTGGTACCCCAGTGCCTCCATTATCGCCTGCCAGGGGAGGGTGTTGAAGGCGTTGGAGATATCCAACGAGACAGCCAACAACACCTCCCCCCGGCCCGTCACTCTGACGACGCTGTCTCTGAGACGGGAGATGGCGTCCAACGTCGACCTCCCGCGACGGAAACCAAATTGTCCGTCGCTGAGGTTGGGTCCCGCCCCCTCCAGGTGGCGGACGAGACGCGCAGCGAGCACCCGCTCAAAGAGCTTGCACGTCTCGTCCAGCAATACGATGGGCCGGTAGGCCGATGGCGACTCCATCGGCCGCCCGTGCTTCCGGAGCAGCACGAGCCGGCCCTCCTTCCACCGTCGCGGGACCCTTCCCGACGCCAACGACTCCGTCATCAGAGACAGCGTCTCCTCCTCGAACGCCGGCATCACTGCGGCGATGACCCGCCCAGGGACGCCGTCCGGACCCGGGGCGCGGTTCTTAAGTTTCATCTTAAGAACCGCTACCCCTAACTCGGCTTCGGACACGGGCGGGACATCCCCGTCCTCCACCGGCGCCGGCAACGCCGCCATTCGCGGCGGCGACCACTCCTCCTGTACGGGGAACAGGGTGCGGACCACCAATTCGGCAAAGGCCGGCTCGAGTGACCGGGTGAGGGGGGGCGCCCAAGGCTTCAGCTTTTCGCATACCACCTTATACGGACGCCCCCACGGGTCCCGGTCGAGGCTCTCCAGCCACTCGACCCAGGCCGCCTCCTTGGCAGCCCTGATCCCCGCACCGAGCGCCGCTCGGGCCGCTCGGTAAGCGACGAGGTGCTCCTCCTCCTGGGCGAGGTCTCTGCCCCGCCTCCTGCGGTAGCGGGTGTACGTCCGCTGGGCTGCGTGGCACGCCGTACGCAGCCCTGAAAGGTGGGGTTGCCACCAGTACACCCGCCCTCGCGGGGGAGCAGGACCTCTCCGCCGCATCGCGGCGTCGCAGACGCGAGTCAGCGCCCCCGCCAGGCGGTCCGCCCTCGCGTCCACGTCCGGAGCCTCGTCGCTTGACCCAGCGACCCATCGCTCCACGATGGCCGCCTCCCTGGCCACGTCCCTGTCCAGGGTGGCGAGCCGCCATCGCGGACCCTCCCCCACCAGGGGACGGCTCAGGTCTGCTGGAGCACCGGTGGGGGCCGCAGCGATGCCGAACCACACGTACCTGTGGTCCGACAAGGTCTCGACCCCCTCGGCGACTCTCCAGCCATGCGCGCGGTTTGCCAGAGCGGGACTGGCGAAGGACAGATCCACTATGGATCCGCCCTGGGACCGCACGCATGTCTGCACCGCCCCCCGGTTGAGCAGCACCAGCCCAGTGGACAGCGGCCCCTTTCGGCGCCAGCCACCTCCAAGATTTTGCCGCCCGTGGCCGCCGTGCGAAACCGCAGACCGTCAATTCCGAGGCCTTTTAGGTCGATTGACCTTTCGGCCTCGGTGAGGACGGCCGCGTATGTCGCACCCCTCTCCACCGCCTCACTCTGCAGAGTGAGGACAACGGCGGCGGTGCGGGGGGCGCGGAGCTTCTTGGCGCCCTTTTTCTTTCCGCGGGCGGCCTGAGAGGGGGCCGGCGTCACCCTTGGTGGGGCTGGTGTCCTTTTAGGACGACCAGCCACCACATTCCACGCCTCCGTTTGTTGGGGCGGAGAGGAGGGGGAGGAGGTCGGGGGGCCCCCCTGCCGGGAGGCCTGCGCCTCCGCTGCCGCAGCGCTCCTTCTCCCTCGCCTCCTTCCCGTCCCAACGCTCCCACCGGCGCCGCTGGCGTCAGCCGGGGGTGCGGCGGAGCCAGAGGCAGGAGGGGCCAAAGTGGGACGAGCGGTCGGGGAGCGGACAGGGGGAGGCCCGCTCGGGCGATCGACGGCCGGGGCGGCCACAGCGGGGGGGCCGGCCGGGCGGACGGAAGGGCCAGCGCGGCGACCGGCGGGGTCGGCGGCGCAGCCGGAGGGGCCGGCGGGGAGGCGGACGGTGGTGCCGCGCGCGTCGGCCGCCAGCGGCGGACGCATTCGCGGCTCCGGCAGCAGTCGGTCCGCAATTCCGTCCAGGCGAGCGTCCACCATGAAAAGGATCTCATCCCTCGTCATGGCTGGCGCGGCGCTCGCCTGAAGCTTCTTCAGCCCCTCCATCTCCGCCCGCAGAGCCCTTAGCTCGCCCTGGAGTCGGACGACTTCGTCCGACTCAGTGCGAGCCTTGAGCTCTCGTGCGCTCTCCAGGATGGAGGCTGCGGCGGCCCTCAGGCTTTGGACGTACTGGCCCTTTAACCTGGAAGATTTTTGGGCTATCGTCCTTATCGTTTCCACCGCCGCCTCGATGGAGCCGGTCAGCTGCTCAGCCCGAAGGTCGTGAGCAGCCGACGACGGCACCGACGTCACCGCTGGTGGCGGCGGTGAGCGGAGGGCAGAGTCCCGCCTGAACAAGGCTCTCCCCTCCTCATGTCGCTGGAGCTCCTCGGCCATCTCCTCCTCGGCCTGGAGCTCCAGCTCCCGTTCTTTCGCCATCAATAGGTCGGCCTTCGCCTTGGCGAGGCCGACGTATTGTCCTGTTGTTGGGGGACGGCCGCGACCACGCTTACTCGTGGCCGGTCTCCCACACCGCCCCGCCGAGCCCTCGCTCTCAGCGTCAGACTCGGCGAGGCGCTTGCGCCAGAACCGGCTGGGTGAGGGTGTGGGGGAGCGCGAGCTCACCTCCATGAGGGTGCCCGTGCTGTCGTCGGATTCCGACAACTCACGGGCAACCCTCTCCAGATCGATGCGCGGCAGACGCACCGACAGCTCTCTGAGGACCGGAGATGGGCCTCCGGGTCTCACAAAAACACCGTCCGGCTTAGCCTGAAGGGCAGAGCCGGACCCACCGTCCGATGTCGCCCCGCGAAGGGAGGCACCAGACCCGTCCGAGGCCGCCCTGACAAGGGCGGCCCCAGACCCGTCCGAGGCCGCCCTGACAAGGGCAGTCCCAGACCCGTCCGAGGCCGCCCCAACAAGGGCAGCCCCAGACCCGCCCGACGCCGCCCTGACAAGGGCAGCATCAGGCCCATCCGGAGCCGCCCTGACAAGGGCAGCCCCAGACCCGTCCGAAGCCGCCCTGACAAGGGCAGCCCCAGACCCCCCCGAGGCCGCCCTGACAAGGGCAGCCCCAGACCCGTCCGGAGCCGCCCTGACAAGGGCAGCCCCAGACTCGCCCGGAGCCGCCCTGACAAGGGCAGCCCCAGACCCGCCCGAAGCCGCCCTGACAAGGGCAGCATCAGGCACGTCCGAAGCCGCCCTGACAAGGGCAGCATCGGACCCACTTCCTCCAGGCACGGGAGAAGTGAACATGATCGCAGAGATCGCAAAAATCGCAGAGAGATCGCAAGAATCGAAAGATCGCCAGTTGCACCAAGATTCGCAGTCCGAGATTCGGTCACCCAACGTGCCACTCCGTTACGGTGGTCACGTTGGGGTCCAGGGCACACGACGGGGACGTACTCGACTGCTCTTGGGGCGTGCCCCAGGTTAGGTTAGGTTAGGTTAGGTTAGGTTAGGTTAGGTTAGGTTTTTTTTTTTTTTTTTTTTTTTTTTTTTTTTTTTTTTTTTTTTTTTTAATAAAAACCGCCACCATTAATTTCGTGGCGACCTTTAAGTCAATTGTTATAAAATTGTCCTTTAATAAAATATAAAATTAAATTGATACGATTTAAAATTTTTGTCATGATACAAATTAAAATTTAAATTGAATACAATAAAAAGAAAATGTCTTAGTGTTAAAATTAAAACAGTCCATTAATAAATTAAAGCTATACTGTTTAAAATACTTATCCTATTATAAAATTTAAAATTAAACGTATACAGTTAAAATTTCTTAGTCTTAAAATTATGGTAAATGAACAGAAGTTTTCCTTTTTCTTTCTGTTATCCCTTCTCTTTCTCTTTCTTTTTTTTTTTTTTTTTTTTTTTTTTTTTTTTTTTTTTTTTTTTTTTTTTTTGTTATAGATAAGTTACAGTTCCAACTAGAATAAAAACTACGGGCCCCGACGCCTTGTCTCTGACTATTCCTAAGAGTAGTGACAAGCAAGGCGCCGGGGCTAACATAAAATGATGAACGTAGAATGTATACAGTATAAAATGTTAAAATATCTAAGTGTAGACAAAAGTAAAAAACAAAAGACAGAAGTGTTGGACCAATTTTTAATCCCGGCCCCCGTTTGCTTTAGAGGCCGCGCGCGTCACCCCCAGGGCGAAGGGCAGGAAGACCTCTCGACTTTTGGAGTCGGCCATAAAGGCGGCGAAAGCCTCGCACCTCACCGCTGCTCCCAGGAGTATCTCGCAATCGGCCCGAGCAGCTCCAAAACGGGGGCACTCCTCCAGCAGGTGCTCCAGCGTTTCGGGAGTCACGTCATCACAGATGCAGGACGGACTCCCCGCGAGCTTGAACCTGTGGAGGTACGCTCGAAAGCCGCCGTGCCCCGTCAGGAGCTGCGCCTTGGCATTGCACATGGTGAATTTGCCAAGGACTTTGTAGGCCCTGGTTAGGTTAGGTTAGGTTAGGTTAGGTTAGGTTAGGTTAGGTTTTTTTTTTTTTTTTGGTTACGCGGGGGAATGCATTTACGCACTTCGCCGCCCTGCTGTCGGGGGACAACAGGGCGCCTTTGTGTGGGACTCCCAGCCCGAGGGCTGGACTACCCACTAAACCCCCGCGGTGTTCCTCCTCTACTCTACCGGGCCACAGGATAGGCCAGAGGTTTAGTCACTGTGGCCCGGCGAGAGGGTGTCCAGAAGGGACTCTCATAGTGGGGGGGCCAGAAGGGCCCCCCTGCGCTGTGTCACTGCAGCGTCTACTGGCCCGCGCGGCATCGCCCTACGGGGCTCCTCTGCATTCAGAGGAGGCCGTGAGCGAGCGCGCGGGCACTCTATGTTTTGCTGGAAGGCACCCCGGAACACGTGGGGGCGCCTTCCGGCTCGCCGTGAAAGTGGGCGGCGGGTCCCCCGACCCTCCGCCCACGGCCGCTCTAGTCGGGGGCGCGCGCGTACTCCGCGCGGCGGCGCCCCCTAATCGCACGGCGGCGGGGCGGGAGCGTGAGACCAGCACGCTCCCGCTCCCGCAACTCCTCTCTTTTGGCCGCCATCACCTCGCCCGCAAACGCGGCGATGGCGGCCCAGCTCTCTTGGCTGCCGACCATTTTCGGGATAATGGCCGGCAGCGACAGGTCGGCCCCAACAACGGCCACGAGGGAGGTCCGCTGCGCGCTCCAGGCGGAGCACACGGCCAGCGTGTGCTCTGCCGTATCCTCCGCATTGGACGCGCAGTACCGGCACTCGGGGCCCGACTCTATCCCTACCACCTCCCACAGGTACTTAGCAAAGCAGCCGTGACCTGTGAGGAGTTGGGTCAGGTGATAGGTCGGGGTCCCGTGCGCCCGCTCCACCCATGGCCGCAGGACCGGCCGGACCGCCTCTACGAGTCTTCGACTCGCAGAGGGGTCCTCCAACCTCATGGCCCACCCGCGGAAGAGATCGTCGCGAGCCTCCTGCCTCCAACGAACGATCTCCGCCGGAGTGGGCCACCCTCCATTGCTCCGCATCAGGGCACTCCGCTCATAGACCGCCTCGAGGACTCCCGCCTCTAGGTCCCAGGGCAGGCTCGCCGCCAATAGGCACGCCGCCTCGTAAGAGACGGTGTGGTACGCTCTTGCAGCCCTCTGCGCTATCACCCGTTGCGGGCGACGCAACAGGGCGGTGTTGCTAGCGCAGAGGGCGGCTTTCGCCCATATGGGCGCTCCATACAAAGCCTTGGAGCGCACCACACCATCGTAGAGGCGGCGACAAGCGCTCCCGGGACCACCGCGGTTAGGCAGCAACTTCGCGAGCCTCCCGGCATACGACACCAACTTTGGCGCCAGCTGCCGGAAGTGCTCGCGGAAACTCCATCGACTGTCGAGGACCAATCCCAGGTACTTCATGGTCTCCCCGACACCGATGGAGGCGCCACCGACGGTGATTTGGGAGTCCCGAGGAGGTCGCATCCGAGGCCCATGAAAATAGATGGCCTCGGACTTCTCCAGAGCGACCGTGAGCCCGAGTGCCCTGATGCGGTGCACGACCTGCGCTACTCCCGCTGTAGCGAGGACCTTCGCTTCCCGGAATGTGGGTCCTTGCGCGGTGACCAGGGTGTCGTCGGCGTAACAGAGTACGCCGACTCCACGAAGGGTTGTACCGCGCAGGACCCAGTCGTACCCGATGTTCCACAGGAGTGGCCCGAGGACTGACCCCTGTGGAACACCGCGAGACATGTCCCTGCGGACCACCTCCGACCGGGACGGGTAACACACGGCCCGGTCAACGAAGTAGTCCGCAAGGACTCGCCTGAGGTACCACGGGACGTTGTGGTACCCCAGTGCCTCCGTTATCACCTGCCAGGGGAGGGTGTTGAAGGCGTTGGAGATGTCCAACGAGACGGCCAACAACACCTCCCCCCGGCCCGTCACTCTGACGACGCTGTCTCTGAGACGGGAGATGGCGTCCAACGTCGACCTCCCGCGACGGAAACCAAATTGTCCGTCGCTGAGGTTGGGCCCCGCCCCCTCCAGGTGGCGGACGAGACGCGCAGCGAGCACCCGCTCAAAGAGCTTGCACGTCTCGTCCAGCAAGACGATGGGCCGGTAGGCCGATGGCGACTCCATCGGCCGCCCGTGCTTCCGGAGCAGCACGAGCCGGCCCTCCTTCCACCGTCGCGGGACCCTTCCCGACGCCAACGACTCCGTCATCAGAGACAGCGTCTCCTCCTCGAACGCCGGCATCACGGCGGCGATGACCCGCCCAGGGACGCCGTCCGGACCCGGGGCGCGGTTCTTAAGTTTCATCTTAAGAACCGCAACCCCTAACTCGGCTTCGGACACGGGCGGGACATCCCCGTCCTCCACCGGCGCCGGCAACGCCGCCATTCGCGGCGGCGACCACTCCTCCTGTACGGGGAACAGGGTGCGGACCACCAATTCGGCAAAGGCCGGCTCGAGTGACCGGGTGAGGGGGGGCGCCCAAGGCTTCAGCTTTTCGCATACCACCTTATACGGACGCCCCCACGGGTCCCGGTCGAGGCTCTCCAGCCACTCGACCCAGGCCGCCTCCTTGGCAGCCCTGATCCCCGCACCGAGGGCGGCTCGGGCCGCTCGGTAAGCGACGAGGTGCTCCTCCTCCTGGGCGAGGTCTCTGCCCCGCCTCCTGCGGTAGCGGGTGTACGTGCGCTGGGCTGCGTGACACGCAGTACGCAGCGTCGCAAGGTGGGGTTGCCACCAGTACACCCGCCCTCGCGGGGGAGCAGGACCTCTCCGCCGCATCGCGGCGTCGCAGACGCGAGTCAGCGCCCCCGCCAGGCGGTCCGCCCTCGCGTCCACGTCCGGAGCCTCGTCGCTTGACCCAGCGACCCATCGCTCCACGATGGCCGCCTCCCTGGCCACGTCCCTGTCCAGGGTGGCGAGCCGCCATCGTGGGCCCTCCCCCACCAGGGGACGGCTCAGGTCTGCTGGAGCACCGGTGGGGGCCGCAGCGATGCCGAACCACACGTACCTGTGGTCCGACAAGGTCTCGACCCCCTCGGCGACTCTCCAGCCATGCGCGCGGTTTGCCAGAGCGGGACCAGCGAAGGACAGATCCACTATGGATCCGCCCTGGGACCGCACGCATGTCTGCACCGCCCCCCGGTTGAGCAGCACCAGCCCAGTGGACACCGCCCACTCCTCCAACACCTCTCCCCGCGGGTCAGTTGCCGGATTTCCCCACGCCCTGGATTTGGCGTTGAAATCCCCGGCAACCACCACGGGGGTGGGGTGCACATCAGCCAACATTGCCCCGACTTCCACGAGCCATTGCTCGAAGTCGGCGAGGCTTCTGTTGGGTGAAAAGTACACCCCACATACTGCAATGTCTCCCAGCACGACGAGGACACAGCCGTGTCCTCTGAGCACTCTGTTGTGACACAGAGCGCCGCACTGGGAGACAATTGCCACCGAACCGTCGCGATCGCCAACCCAGTCGTCCCGGGCGCGAACGCAGTACGGTTCAGCGACAACGGCCAGTGTCGCCTGCCACTGCGCCGCGGTCTGGAGCAATAAGTCCTGAGCCGCTGCACAGTGGTTGACGTTGGCCTGCAGTATGCTGGTGTTGGCCATCTACGCTTGGGCGGTGTCCATCTCCTCCTGTGGCACTTGAGGTGTCACAGGTGGCAGGCCATTGCCGCCACCCGTTTTCCTTCCGCGGCCTCGGCCACCCCCCTTCTGGGGTCCAGCCGGGCATCCCTTCGTGCCTATGCGGTGGGCAGCCGCCACCCCTTTCGCCGCACATGAAGGGCAGTGGGGGTCAGCCGCACACACTGCGGATTTGTGGCCGGACTGACCGCAGCGGAAACACAGTCCGCTGCGATCCGCAGTGCACGCGCACTTTGCCCCCACATGGCCCGGCTCGAGACAGCGGAAGCACCGCTGTGGCCTGGGCGCGAGGAGGGTGGCTCGGACTTGTGTCCACCCCACGGTCAGGCGACGGCCATCCGTCACCCTCCGTGCAGCCGTGGTGGGACACTTTACCCACACGGCGCCCTCGCGCCCAGGTGGCCGGAAGACCGCACCCACCTTTACATTGGTGGCGGCGCAGTCTCCGACCTCCGCCACCATCGCCGCCACCCTTTCTGGTGTGACCGCGTCGCTCAGGCCGGTGATGCGCATCTCCACGCACCTTTCCGGCCTGGCGACGCGTACCCCGTCCCCTAGGGCCTCCCTCAGCCTCTCGGCGAGGGCATCCGCCTTCCGGCCCCTTTCGGCGCCAGCCACCTCCAAAATTTTGCCGCCCGTGGCCGCCGTGCGGAATCGCAGGCCGTCAATCCCGAGGCCCTTTAGGTCTATTGACCTTTCGGCCTCGGTCAAGACGGCCGCGTACGTCACACCCCTCTCCACCGCCTCACTCGGCAGAGTGAGGACCACGGCAGCAGTGCGGGGGGCGCGGAGCTTTTTCGCACTCTTCTTCTTCTTCCCACGAGAGTGGGCCGGCGTCACCTTTGGTGGGGCTGGTGTCCTTTTAGGACGGCCAGCCACCACATTCCACGCCTCCGTCTGTTGAGGGGGAGAGGAGGCTGGGGGGCACCCCCGCCGGGAGGCCTGTGCCTCCGCTGCCGCAGCGCTCCTCCTCCCTCGCCTCCTTCCCGCCCCAACGCTCCCACCGGCACCGCCGGCGTCAGCCGGGGGCGCGGCGGAGCCGGAGGCAGGAGGGGCCGCAGCGGGACGAGTGGTTGGGGAGCGGACAGGAGGAGGCCCGCTCGGGCGAACGACGGCCAGGGCGGCCACAGCGGGGGGGCTGACCGGGCGGACGGCAGGGTCGGCAGCGCGGACGGAAGGGCCGGCGCGGCGGACGGCAGGGTCGGCGGCGCGGACGGAGGGGCCGGCGGCGCGGACGGAGGGGCCGGCGGGGGGGCGGACGGCGGCGCCGCGTGCGTCAGCCGCCAGCGGCGGACGCAATCGCGGCTCCGGTAGGAGGCGGTCCGCGATCCCGTCCAGGCGAGCGTCCACCATGAAGAGGATCTCATCCCTCGTCATGGCTGGTGCGGCGCTCGCCTGCAGCTTCTTCATCCCCTCCATTTCCGCCCGCAGAGCTCTTAGCTCGCCTTGAAGTCGGACGACTTCGTCCGACTCCGTGCGGGCTTTGAGCTCTCGCGCATTTTCCAAAATGGAGGTTGCGGCGGCCCTGAGACTCTGGACATATTGGCCCTTAAGCCTGGACGACTTTTGGGCTATTGTCCTGATCGTCTCGACCGCCGCCTCTATGGAGCCGGTCAGCTGCTCAGCCCGAAGGTCGTGAGCAGCCGATGACGGCACCGGAGTCACCACTGGTGGCGGTGAGCGGAGGGCAGAGTCCCGCCTGAACGAGGCTCTCCCCTCCTCATGTCGCCGGAGCTCCTCGGCCATCTCCTCCTCGGCCTGGAGCTCCAGCTCCCGCTCTTCCGCCTCTTTTAGGTCGGCCCTCGCCTTGGCGAGGCCGACGTAGTGGCCTGTCGTCGGGGGACGGCCGCGACCGCGTTTACTGGTGGCCGGTCCACCACACCGCCCCGCCGAGCCCTCGCTCTCAGCGTCTGACTCGGCGAGGCGCTTGCGCCAGAACCGGCTGGGTGAGGGTGTAGGGGAGCGCGAGCTCACCTCCATGAGGGTGCCCGTGCTGTCGTCGGATTCCGACAGCTCACGGGCAACCCTCTCCAAGTCGATGCGCGGCAAACGCACCGACACCTCTCTGAGGACCGGAGATGGGCCTCCGGGTCTCACAAAGACACCGTCCGACTTTGCCTGAAGGGCAGAGCCGGACCCACCGTCCGATGTCGCCCCGCGAGGGGTGGCACCAGACCCGCCTGGGGCCGCCCTGACAAGGGCAGCCCCAGACCCGCCCGAGGCCGCCCTGACAAGGGCAGCCCCAGACCCGCCCGACGCCGCCCTGACAAGGGCAGCATCAGGCCCGTCCGGAGCCGCCCTGACAAGGGCAGCCCCAGACCCGTCCGGAGCCGCCCTGACAAGGGCAGCCCCAGACTCGCCCGGAGCCGCCCTGACAAGGGCAGCCCCAGACCCGTCCGGAGCCGCCCTGACAAGGGCAGCCCCAGACTCGCCCGGAGCCGCCCTGACAAGGGCAGCATCGGACCCACTTCCTCCAAGCACGGGAGACGAAGGCATCATAATCGTAATCGTATCGCAAAAATCGCAAAATCGCCAGTTGCACCAAGAATCGCAGTCCGAGATTCGGTCACCCAACGTGCCACTCCGTTACGGTGGTCACGTTGGGGTCCAGGGCACACGACGGGGACGTACTCGACTGCTCTTGGGGCGTGCCCCAGGTTAGGTTAGGTTAGGTTAGGTTAGGTTAGGTTAGGTTAGGTTAGGTTAGGTTAGGTTAGGTTAGGTTAGGTTAGGTTGGCCGAGCGGGCGATGCCGGCGGCTGTACGCCGGCATCTTGAAGAGCATGGCCCTGTACGGGGCGCCCATCTGGGCAGACTCCCTCCAAAGGAGGGAAAATGCCACGGCCATCCGGGCGCCTCAAAGGGCCATCGCTCAGAGGGTGGCGCGAAGCTACCGCTCGGTAGGCTTCGCGGCAGCGTGCGCTCTGGCGGGCACCCCGCCCTGGGAGCTAGAGGCGTGGGTGCTCGCCAAAGTGCACGAGTGGAAGGCGAGGAGAAGGGCGCTCGGGGAGCCCCCCGCCCCCAGGGAACGGGAGGCCGTTCGGCGGGAGGCGTGGGAGGCCGTCGTCCATCACTGGACGGCGGACCTCGCCACCGCAGCTTTCGGCCGCCGAACGTTGGACGCGCTCGGGCCGGTCCTGCAAGAATGGCTCGAGCGGCCGCACGGTTTCCTCTCTTTCCGACTGGTGCAGGTGCTGTCCGGGCACGGATGCTTCGGATCTTACCTGCACCGGATCGGGAGAGAGGAGAGTCCGGGGTGCCACGGCTGCGGCGCGGCGGACGACACGGCGCAACACACCCTCGAGGTGTGCCCGTCGTTGTCCGAGCGGCGCCGCAGTCTTGTCGCCGTGGTTGGGCCGGACCTCTCGCTCCCCGCTGTGGTAAATGCCATGCTGGGGAGCGAGGAGGCGTGGACGGCGGTCGCCTCCTTCTGTGAAGACGTGATGTCACAGAGGGAGGAGGCGGAGCGCGCGCGGGAGAACGATCCTCTCGCGCCGCCGCTCCGCCGGCAAAGGAGGGGCGGGAGAGGGCGGACACGCAGCCGCCTCCTCTTGCCTACTGGTGATGAGCAGCGGGCGACGGGCGCGGGGGCGCCCTCGCCTGCATTGCACCGCTCATCACCGCGCCGTACGAGGATGACCGAGGACTCACGGTCGTCCTCAGGCCCCTCCCCGAGCTCGGGAGGGGTGCGAGGGGCCCGTCGTTTGTAGACGGGCAATCGCCGGCGGGGGACTGGAAGAAAAGGCTGTGCCGGTTTCCCAGGCCCCCGCCACCAAAGGCGACGATGGAGTCCCGCTGGGTTGTTTAGTGGGTATACCGGGAATCGCTTTCCCGGGGAGTCCCACATACTCTCTCCCGTCCCCCGACGGGAGGAGATGCGTAATGCATTTTTCCCAGCGTCAAAAAAAAAAAAAAAAAAAAAAAAAAAAAAAAAAAAAAGGTTAGGTTAGGTTAGGTTTTTTTTTTTTTTTTTTTTTTTTTTTTTTTTTCTTAATAGGAGGAGGGGAATACTCATGTATACCGCCGTGCCCTAACACACGGCGGCATGCCCGACTCTACTGGGGATTTCTCCCAGTAGCCTACGGACTAAACCCCTCCCCCTTAGCCGGTACCGCCACTATTGATTATGTGGCGACCTTTGTACAATTTATAAAATATTATAATGTCATATGCTAAAATCTTAAGTCTAGAGTTAAAAATTGTCAAATTATAAAAAATAGAAATGATATTAAAAATGTAAAGATTAGAATTTATACAAAATAAAATTTGGATGTCACAAGTTTAAAAAAAATATATACCCCGACGCCTTGTCTCTGACTACTCCTAAGAGTAGTGACAAGCAAGGCGCCGGGGTTGAACACACAGTTTAAAAATAAAAAAAAATATAAAATGTTGGCATTTGGTTAAGATTAAAAAGGAACTTAAATATAAATATTTTCTCTTTTATTTCTCATTTCCCTCTCTTCTCTTTCTCTTTTTTTTTTTTTTTTTTTTTTTTTTTTTTTTTTTTTTCTCTTTTCTTTTTCTTTTCTTTCTCTTTTCATTCTCTTTTTTTTTTTTTTTTTTTTTTTAAAAGTCAAAATAGTAAAATAGCTATAAGTATAGTCTTAAGTTGTTACAAGATAAAAATGAGAATTTAATTCTCTGGTGACCCCGACGCCTTGTCTCTGACTACTCCTAGGAGTAGTGACAAGCAAGGCGCCGGGGTTAAACATAAAACTTAAAAGCGTAGAGTATCGCAATGTCAAATGTTAAAATGTAAAATTGTCTAATAAAAAGTAAAAGATGAAAGCAAGAGGCGACTTTAGTTCCGGCCCCCATTTGCCCTAGAGGCCGCGCGCGTCACCCCCAGGGCGAAGGGCAGGAAGACCTCTCGACTTTTGGAGTCGGCCATAAAGGCGGCGAATGCCTCGCACCTCACCGCTGCTCCCAGGAGTATCTCGCAGTCGGCCCGTACAGCTCCAAAACGGGGGCACTCCTCCAGCAGGTGCTCCAGCGTTTCGGGAGTCTCGTCATCACAGATGCAGGACGGACTCCCCGCGAGCTTGAACCTGTGGAGGTACGCTCGAAAGCCGCCGTGCCCCGTCAGGAGCTGCGCCTTGGCATTGCACATTGTGAATTTGCCAAGGACTTTATGGGCCGATGCGACGTCCGGGAAGAACAGCGAGGTGACGCGGCCTGTGGCAGACTCGCTATAGCGGGCCTGCCACTTTGCCACTGTCTCCCGTCTCACCTGCAGTTTTGCATGTGAGACGGGGTACAGGTCGTAGGCTGCCGCGTCTTTGCGAGACAACGCCGCCCTCTTGGCCAACTCGTCTGCGCGCTCGTTGCCGGGGATCCCGACGTGGGCCTTGATCCAGAACGGTTAGGTTAGGTTAGGTTAGGTTAGGTTAGGTTAGGTTAGGTTAGGTTAGGTTAGGTTAGGTTCCCCCCCGATGGGTTCCCGCCTTGTCGTGGCGGGGGGGCTTAGTAGCCAGGTCTCGCCAACCTGGTGAACCAAGAGGAACCCGAGGTGGGGGCCGCCTCTCCGGACTTCGGCCCAAGTTCGGTCGGAGGTGGCCAGTAGGTCGGCTTGCCGACTGAGGAGGACTGCGGTGTCGCGATCGTCGCGATGCCGCGGCCGGGCCCATCGTGGCGGGGGCGGCGGCGGGATGGACGGGCGGCAGCCTATCCATCCTGCCAGCGGCCCTAACGGGTGCCGCCAACGTGTTGGCGGAGGCGGTGGGGCTGCAGGGGAGGAGGCGTGTCGGTATTGCGTCGGCCGCTCGCCCTATCCTCTGCAGCCGTAGTGGTAGGCGCGGCTGCGGGGGAAGAGGCGTGTCGGTATTGCGTTCGCCGCTCTCCCTGTCCTCCGCAGCCGTCGTGGCAGGCGCGGGGCCACGTTAATCGACCCGTCGCATTGGGACCAGGGCTGTCGGATACGGGTGCTGTCCGACGCCCAGTGCTGGATGGTCTCGGGTGGTGGATGACGACGTGTCTGGTGTTCGGCACGTCGTCAATCTGGAGGGAGCGCAAGCTCCGAGGTGGGGTCCAGTTTGGACCGGCGCTGTCGGGGCCGCGGAGGAGTGCGAAAGCGTGCCCGTGGCTCCGACACCAAGCGCAGCGGAGGAACACCCCAGGGGTTTTAGTGGGTATACCGACCAGTGGCGGGAGTCCCACATAACCACCCGCCTGCCCACGAGGTGTGGTGGTATCCATAAAGGATTTCCCCTGGTAATAAAAAAAAAAATAAAAAAAAAAAAAAAAAGGTTAGGTTAGGTTAGGTTTTTTTTTTTTTTTTTTTTTGGTTACGCGGGGGAATGCATTTACGCACTTCGCCGCCCTGCTGTCGGGGGACAACAGGGCGCCTTTGTGTGGGACTCCCAGCCCGAGGGCTGGACTACCCACTAAACCCCCGCGGTGTTCCTCCTCTACTCTACCGGGCCACAGGATAGGCCAGAGGTTAAGTCACTGTGGCCCGGCGAGAGGGTGTCCCAGAGGGACTCTCATAGTGGGGGGGGCCAGACGGGCCCCCCTGCGCTGTGTCGCCGCAGCGTCTACTGGCCCGCGACGCATCGCCCTACGGGGCTCCTCTGCATTCAGAGGAGGCCGTGAGCGAGCGCGCGGGCACTCTATGTTTTGCTGGAAGGCACCCCGGAACACGTGGGGGCGCCTTCCTGCTCGCCGTGAAAGTGGGCGACGGGTCCCCCGACCCTCCGCCCACGGCCGCTCTAGTCGGGGGCGCGCGCATACTCCGCGCGGCGGCGCCCCCTAATCGCACGGCGGCGGGGCGGGAGCGTGAGACCAGCACGCTCCCGCTCCCGCAACTCCTCTCTTTTGGCCGCCATCACCTCGCCCGCAAACGCGGCGATGGCGGCCCAGCTCTCTTGGCTGCCGACCATTTTCGGGATAATGGCCGGCAGCGACAGGTCGGCCCCAACAACGGCCACGAGGGAGGTCCGCTGCGCGCTCCAGGCGGAGCACACGGCCAGCGTGTGCTCTGCCGTATCCTCCGCGTTGGACGCGCAGTACCGGCACTCGGGACCCGACTCTATCCCTACCACCTCCCACAGGTATCTGGCAAAGCAGCCGTGACCTGTGAGGAGTTGGGTCAGGTGATAGGTCGGGGTCCCGTGCGCCCGCTCCACCCATGGCCGCAGGACCGGCCGGACCGCCTCTACGAGTCTCCGACTCGCAGAGGGGTCCTCCAACCTCAGGGCCCACCTACGGAAGAGATCGTCGCGAGCCTCCTGCCTCCAACGTACGATCTCCGCCGGGGTGGGCCACCCTCCATTGCTCCGCATCAGGGCACCCCGCTCGTATACCGCCTCGAGGACTCCCGCCTCGAGGTCCCAGGGCAGACTCGCCGCCAAAAGGCACGCCGCCTCGTAAGAGACGGTGTGGTACGCTCTTGCAGCCCTCTGCGCTATCACCCGTTGCGGGCGACGCAACAGGGCGGTGTTGCTCGCGCAGAGGGCGGCCTTCGCCCATATGGGCGCTCCATATAGAGCCTTGGAGCGCACCACACCGTCGTAGAGGCGGCGACAAGCGCTCCCGGGACCACCGCGGTTAGGCAGCAACTTCGCGAGCCTCCCGGCATTAATAGAAGTTTTCCTTTTTTTTTCTGTTATCCCTTCTCTTTCTCTTTCTTTTCCTCTCTTTCTTTTTTCTTTTTCTTTTTTTTTTTTTTTTTTTTTTTTTTTTTTTTTTTTTTTTTTTTTCCCTCTCTTTTTCTCTCTCTTTTTCCTTTCCTTTTTTTTTTTTTTTTTTTTTTTTTTTTTTTTTTTTTTTTTTTTTATAGATAAGTTACACTTTTAATTAGAATAAAAACTACGGGCCCCGACGCCTTGTCTCTGACTATTCCTAAGAGTAGTGACAAGCAAGGCGCCGGGGCTAACATAAAATTATGAACGTAAAATGTATATAGTATAAAATGTTAAAATATCTAAGTGTACACAAAAGTAAAAAACAAAAGACAAAAGTGTTGGACCATTTTTAATCCCGGCCCCCGTTTGCTTTAGAGGCCGCGCGCGTCACCCCCAGGGCGAAGGGCAGGAAGACCTCTCGACTTTTGGAGTCGGCCATAAAGGCGGCGAAAGCCTCGCACCTCACCGCTGCTCCCAGGAGTATCTCGCAATCGGCCCGAGCAGCTCCAAAACGGGGGCACTCCTCCAGCAGGTGCTCCAGCGTTTCGGGAGTCACGTCATCACAGATGCAGGACGGACTCCCCGCGAGCTTGAACCTGTGGAGGTACGCTCGAAAGCCGCCGTGCCCCGTCAGGAGCTGCGCCTTGGCATTGCACATAGTGAATTTGCCAAGGACTTTGTGGGCCGATGCGACGTCCGGGAAGAACAGCGAGGTGACGCGGCCTGTGGCAGACTCGCTGTAGCGGGCCTGCCACTTTGCCACTGTCTCCCGTCTCACCTGCAGTTTTGCATGTGAGACGGGGTACAGGTCGTAGGCTGCCGCGTCTTTGCGAGACAACGCCGCCCTCTTGGCCAACTCGTCGGCGCGCTCGTTGCCGGGGATCCCGACGTGGGCCTTGATCCAGAAAAACCGGATCAGGCCCCCGTTATTCTGTATTTCCCCCAGCTGGCTAACTGGCTGGTTAGGTTAGGTTAGGTTAGGTTAGGTTAGGTTAGGTTAGGTTAGGTTAGGTTAGGTTAGGTTAGGTTAGGTTAGGTTAGGTTAGGTTAGGTTAGGTTAGGTTAGGTTAGGTTAGGTTAGGTTAGGTTAGGTTAGGTTAGGTTAGGTTAGGTTAGGTTAGGTTAGGTTAGGTTAGGTTGAACAATTTTGATTTATTGGAGAAATTATTTGGGTGTTTAATTGTTTTTTTGCAGTGTTACGTAGGGTTTCTCGTAGGTTAAAATTATTTCTCCTACACCGTCTGTTGTGGGCAAGGCCCTTGACTGGTCTATGGATTCCGACGAGATCTCCGACCCTGGCGGAGGGGAGTTGCCGCGGCCGGTCTCGTCGGTTTCCCCAATCCTGTCGGGGGTAGGGGCCCAATCCCGGGAGAGCCCAGTTGCCAGGTCGGAGTCGGAGTTTGCCGACGCGAAGACGCGGAAGAGACCAATGCCGGAAAGTTCGAAGTTCTTTGTGGGCCCTTCCGTCTCGGACTCTGATTCCGACCTGCCGCTGGTGGAGGTACAACCACCGAAGGTCCCACGTGCCCGTAGAGGTAGAGGGTACTACCACAGTGTGGGTCTGTCCCAAGCTCGACGCGAGCTCCACGCCGTAGATCTGGCGGACTCGGAGCAGGACTCGACTCTCACTGAGGGGGAAGAAAACGTGGGAAAGGCTTCCAGGGCCACAAAAGGGGGGAAGTCGCCAGAGCTCACGACGGAGGCTCTGATTGAGCGAGCGGAAGAGGACGCGGGTCGGCTGGTGAACGTGTCGAACGTGTCAAAAAATCTGAAAGGCACGTTCGTCAAAGAGATCCGCGAGGCTTCGAGCTCCATGATGTCCACCGTCCGAGCTCTGGCGTCTAGGTCCTCGAACGAGGAAGTGAGAAGACTTCAGGCGGATAATAAGCGCCTGAAGGGCCAGTTGGCGGCTCTTCAAGAAGAGGTGGTTGCTCTGAGACGGGCATTCTCGGAACGGAGTGTCCGTCGTAAGAGCCCAGTTGCTGCCGAGGCGGTGAACCCTCAGGGGTCGGAGGGTCTCTCCAGGGCGGAGTTTGCGGAGGCGATCGACCGGCTCCAGAGGGAGCTCTCTGATCAATTCGGGCGCATATTGGCGGCCCGCCTAGAGGGTCTCGAGGTGGACGGCCGACTGCTCCCTGCGCAGTCCCGCCGACCGCCGCTGAGGGCGGACGCCAAGGGGATGGAGAGGGAGAGGGGAACCCACTCCCAAGTGGTGGTACCCACTACCCTCACCCCGCCCGCAAACTTGCCGAAGGAGGCGAGACAGCAGAAGGCCAAGCAGGCCCCAGCTGCCTCGGCAAAACGGGCCTCGCAGCAGTTCGCGGGCACGTCCCGCGAGGAGCAGCCGGTCGTCCTTGATGAGTGGACGAAGGTCGTGAGGAGGTCAGGGAAGAGGGCCGCACCGGCGCCTGAGGCTGTCAAGGCTAAGCCCCAGAAGCCCCAGAAGCCCAAGGTGCCCAAGCCGCCCAAGACCCTGGCGGTGGTGCTCACCCTCAACCCGGAGGCTGTGGCGAAAGGCGCCACCTACAAGGACGCCATCGCCAAAGCAAAGGCATCGGTGAACCTGGGGGAGCTGGGCATCGGGCCGGCGAAGTTCCGTACAGGGATGACGGGGGCTCGAATCATTGAGCTCCCCAAGGAGACGACAGCCTCCCAAGCTGACACACTGGCGTCCAGAATTGGAGAAGTGCTGGGAGAGGCTGCCAAAGTCACCCGTCCGACCAAGACGGGTAGCATCAAGGTGGCTGGGCTCGACGACTCCGTCACGGAGCAGGAACTCCGCTCTGCAATTGCAGAAAAGGCGGGATGCTCGCCGGAGGCCATAAGGGTGGGGAAAATCGCGGTGGGACTCAGGGGAGTGGGCACCGCGATCGTCTCGTGCCCCATCGAGTCCATCGCCAAGCTGGCCGAGGCTGGGCGGATATGTGTGGGCTGGAGCTCAGCCTCCATCCAGGTGCTGGAACAACGCCCAATGCGGTGCCACCGCTGCATGGAGGTCGGCCACCCTCAGGCGGTGTGCCCCTCGATAAAGGACCGCAGCGGTCTGTGCTATCGCTGCGGCCAGGAGGGTCACTTGGCGTCGGGATGCACAGCCGCACCTAATTGCGCGGTGTGCACCGACCGAGGGCTTCCGGCGGGGCACCGCATGGGCGGTCCACTCTGCAACCCCCCTCCGGTCAAGGGCCGCCCCATGCAAGGGGGTACCGCCCCCCGTTCCACGGCTACACCGGCCGCCCCTGTAGTGACGCCTATGGAAACCGCCAATGCTAGTTAGGCCCATAGGCAAAATACTACAGGGGAATGTGAACCGCTCGTCTGCTGCCCAGGACCTTCTGTGTCAGTCAGCGGCCGAGTGGAACATAGACCTGGCAGTCGTCGCGGAGCCGTACGCTGTCCCATCGTCCCCTAAGTGGGTGGGGGCGGCCGACGGCCTCGCGGCGATAATGGTGACCGGTGTGGCCCCTCCCCTGGTGCTGGTGGAGAGAGGGACTGGATACGTGGCGGCACAGTGGGGAGGAATGGTGGTGGTGGCCACTTACTTCTCCCCGAACGGCAGTCGGGTCGACTTTGA
Source organism: Yponomeuta evonymella (assembly GCA_963969515.1). Taxonomy (NCBI): domain Eukaryota; kingdom Metazoa; phylum Arthropoda; class Insecta; order Lepidoptera; family Yponomeutidae; genus Yponomeuta; species Yponomeuta evonymella. The sequence continues at coordinate 18,591,812 of OZ018361.1, forward strand.
GCGCCTCCTGGCTGCCGTAGAGGGAGTGGCGCGTCGAGCGGCCCCCAGATCGTTGCTAGTGGCGGGGGACCTTAACGCCAAATCCACGGCCTGGGGGTCCCCCGCCCCGAACATCAGAGGAGGTATCCTGGAGTCCTGGGTTTTGTCCCTGGGACTCCAGGTGCTCAATAGAGGCACCGTCCCTACCTGCTCCCGTTGGCAGGGCACGTCCATTGTCGACGTGTCCTTCGCCACTCCGGAACTCGCGGCCCGCACCAGCAACTGGCGGGTGATGGAGGAAGTGGAGACCCTATCGGACCACTTGTACATCCGATACGAGGTCTCCACGGTGTCCTCCGGAGCCCCCCTGCCGCCGAGTCACGTGGCGGGCGCCTCGCCCTTCCCACGATGGAGGCTTGCACTCCTCCGGGCGGACGTGGCGGAGGAGGCGGCGATGGTGAGGGACTGGGCTGAGGCGCCAGTAGCCATCGCAGGGGATGCCGACGGCATGGCGGACCTGTTCGCGGACGACCTGCAGGTTGTCTGCGACGCCGCCATGCCGAGGGCGCGGGCCGGAGCATACAACAGGGGGCAGGTATACTGGTGGACGCCCGAGCTGTCGGAGCTGCGCGCCACCAGTTTGGGGGCCAGGCGCGCATACCAGCGCTGCCGCAGGCGCACCACGAGGGTGCCTGGCGAGGAGGAAGCCCTCCGGCGGGCTTACTCCGAGGCACACCGGGCCTTGCGAGTGGCCATCTCCGAGGCCAAGAGCGATGCCTGGGAGCAGTTCCTGGGCATCCTCAACCGGGACCCCTGGGGAAGGCCCTACAGGACGGTCAGAGGAAAGTTCGCCTCGCCGGCTCCTCCGACGTCCAGCATGGAGCCGGGGTTGCTGCGGAGGGTCCTGGGGACTCTGTTCCCGAACCCTGGGCCCTTTGCGCCCCCACACATGCCGCCCCCATGCATGCCGCCCCACGAACTCGCTTCGGGGGAGCGGACTGACGGTCCTCCGGTAATGGACTCGGAGTTTGAGCTGGTCCTGGAACGGCTACGGCGAAAAAAGGGTGCGCCGGGGCCGGACGGGGTGCCAGCCAGGGCCCTGGCTATAGCTCTGGGTCCCCTGGAGGGCCGGTTCCGCGCGATGCTGGACGCCTGCATCGCGACGGCCCGCTTCCCCAGGCGATGGAGGGTTGGGCGGCTGTGCCTGCTCCGTAAGGAGAGCCGCCCAGCGGACTCTCCGGCGGGCTATAGGCCGATAGTGTTGCTCGATGAGGCGGCGAAGGCTTTTGAGAAGATTCTCGCCTCCCGCGTCATCGAGCACCTAGAGGGCCCCGGGCCGGACCTGGCTGAATGCCAATATGGCTTTCGGGCGGGCCGGTCCACGATGGACGCGGTAGGGCGCCTCAAGAGGTGGACTGAGGCGGCCACGGCTAGGGGGGATGTGGCGATCGCGGTGTCCCTAGACATCGCGAACGCGTTCAACTCCATCCCCCACGAATGCATAGAGGAGGCACTAAAATTTCACAGAGTGCCTCCCTACCTCCGCGCTCTGATCAGCAACTACCTGCGAGACAGGGTGGTCCTGTACGAGAGCGCGGAGGGCCGCGTCCAATCGTGGAGCGTGACGGCGGGAGTGCCCCAGGGTTCCGTTTTAGGCCCACTCCTATGGAACCTGGGGTACAATTGGGTCCTGCGTGGTGTGTCGCTGCCGCGGATGGATGTCGTCTGCTACGCGGACGACACTCTGGTCGCGGCGGCGGCCAAAGACTGGGAGGAGGCGGTCCACCTTGCGTCGGTCGGCACCTCCATGGTCGTCCGGCGCATCCGCCTCCTGGGGCTGGACGTGGCCCTCAGCAAAACGAGGGCCATGATGTTCCACGCCCCACGACGCAGGGCCCCGCCGGGGCTTCGAGTCCGGGTGGAGGGGGTCCGGATACCGGTCGAGGTGCACATGAAGTACCTCGGCCTAACACTGGACCCCCGGTGGAGGTTCGAGGTCCACTTCCGGCTCCTCGCTCCTCGCCTGTGCGCCGTCGCGGTCGCCCTTGGGCGTCTGCTCCCCAACGTGGGTGGACCGGGTGCAACGTGCCGTCGACTGTATAACGGGGTGATACGGTCGATGGCACTATACGGAGCCCCGGTGTGGGCAGACTGCCTCACCCCCCGAACGCGAGCACTCCTGCGCCGTCCGCAGAGGACGATCGCGGCCCGCACAGTGCGGGCCTATCGTACGGTGAGCCATGGAGCGGCGTGCGTTCTCGCGGGCACGCCGCCCTGGGACATCGACGCCTCCGTCCTTGCGCAGGTGTACTGGCACCGGCGCGGGTCTCTGGTGCGAGGCGAGCGTCCCACTCTGGAGGAGGTGGTCCGCGTAAGGACGGAAGCACAGGAGGAGGCCCTGCGCCGGTGGACGGAGGCTCTTGCCAACCCGACTGCAGGCCACCGGACGATTGAAGCAATTCGTCCGGTGCTGGAGGAGTGGTTGGGGCGCCAGTGGGGCACCCTCACCTACCGACTGGTGCAGGTATTGACCGGACACGGGTGTTTCGGCCACTACCTGCACCGCGTGGCACGTCGGGAGGAGACACCGCGGTGTCACCACTGCAGCTGCCTCGACGACACGGCCGAGCACACGCTCTTGGTGTGCCCGGCTTGGGAGCAGGAGCGCCGCGAACTTGTGGCGGCGCTCGGAATCAGTAGCCCCGCATTCACAAGTATGGTCAGAGCCATGCTTGCCAGTGCGGAGGCATGGGAGGCCGCCGCTTCCTTCGCGGAGGCGGTTATCTCGGCGAAGGAGGCGGCGGAGAGGGAGCGGGAAGCAGACGCAGCGGCCCCTCCCCTCCGGCGCAGACGAACGGGCAGGAGAAGGCGGGCAGCCAATGCCAGTCTTCTCCAGCCTTAGGGTGGCCTGCACGCGCCAGTGGCACTGGCGCGTGCACCGCACAGGTCCCCACGTCTGGGGATTGCCTTGGCTTTCCTAGGCAATCCTCCATCGGCGCGGACGCCCGGCTAGTAGCCGGGCAGCCCCGGGGGCGGTCTGGTGAATTTCACAGGCCCCAGACCGCCTTCAACAAGGGCAAGAAGGAAGGCCGAGGAGTTTTAGTGAGTATTCTCAGCGACTAGTCGCTGGGCGAGTCTCACACAAGCCCGCTGCCTCGCCCGCAGCGGGTAGTCCGTAAATGGATTTCTCCTCGTAAAAAAAAAAAAAAAAAAAAAAAAAAAAAGGTTAGGTTAGGTTAGGTTAGGTTAGGTTAGGTTAGGTTAGGTTAGGTTAGGTTAGGTTAGGTTAGGTTAGGTTAGGTTAGGTTAGGTTAGGTTAGGTTAGGTTAGGTTAGGTTAGGTTAGGTTAGGTTAGGTTAGGTTAGGTTAGGTTAGGTTAGGTTAGGTTAGGTTAGGTTAGGTTAGGTTAGGTTAGGTTAGGTTAGGTTAGGTTAGGTTAGGTTAGGTTTCGGAGTTTGAGCTGGTCCTGGAACGGCTACGGCGCAAAAAGGGTGCGCCAGGGCCGGACGGGGTGCCAGCCAGGGCCCTGGCTATAGCTCTGGGTCCCCTGGAGGGCCGGTTCCGCGCGATGCTGGACGCCTGCATCGCGACGGTCCGCTTCCCCAGGCGATGGAGGGTTGGGCGGCTGTGCCTGCTCCGTAAGGAGAGCCGCCCAGCAGACTCTCCGGCGGGCTACAGGCCGATAGTGTTGCTCGATGAGGCGGCGAAGGCTTTTGAGAAGATTCTCGCCTCCCGCGTCATCGAGCACCTAGAGGGCTCCGGGCCGGACCTGGCCGAATGCCAATACGGCTTTCGGGCGGGCCGATCCACGATGGACGCGGTAGGGCGCCTCAAGAGGTGGACTGAGGCGGCTACGGCTAGGGGGGATGTGGCGATCGCGGTGTCCCTAGACATCGCGAACGCCTTCAACTCCATCCCCCACGAATGCATAGAGGAGGCACTAAAATTTCACAGAGTGCCTCCCTACCTCCGCGCTCTGATCAGTAACTACCTGCGTGACAGGGTGGTCCTGTACGAGAGCGCGGAGGGCCGCGTCCAATCGTGGAGCGTGACGGCGGGAGTGCCCCAGGGTTCCGTTTTAGGCCCACTCCTATGGAACCTGGGGTACAATTGGGTCCTGCGTGGTGTGTCGCTGCCGCGGATGGATGTCGTCTGCTACGCGGACGACACTCTTGTCGCGGCGGCGGCCAAAGACTGGGAGGAGGCGGTCCACCTTGCGTCGGTCGGCACCTCCATGGTCGTCCGGCGCATCCGCCTCCTGGGGCTGGACGTGGCCCTCAGCAAAACGAGGGCCATGATGTTCCACGCCCCACGACGCAGGGCCCCGCCGGGGCTTCGAGTCCGGGTGGAGGGGGTCCGGATACCGGTCGAGGTGCACATGAAGTACCTCGGCCTAACACTGGACCCCCGGTGGAGGTTCGAGGTGCATTTTCGACTCCTCGCCCCTCGCCTGTGCGCCGTCGCGGTCGCCCTTGGGCGTCTGCTCCCCAACGTGGGTGGACCGGGTGCAACGTGCCGTCGGCTGTATAACGGGGTGATACGGTCGATGGCACTATACGGTGCCCCGGTGTGGGCAGACTGCCTCACCCCCCGAACGCGAGCCCTCCTGCGCCGTCCGCAGAGGACGATTGCGACCCGCACAGTGCGGGCCTACCGTACGGTGAGCCACGGAGCGGCATGCGTCCTCGCGGGCACGCCGCCCTGGGACATTGACGCCTCCGTCCTGGCACAGGTGTATTGGCACCGGCGCGGGTCTCTGGTGCGAGGTGAGCGTCCCACCCTCGAGGAGGTGGTCCGCGTAAGGACCGAAGCACAGGAGGAGGCCCTGCGCCGGTGGACGGAGGCTCTTGCCAGCCCGACTGCAGGCCACCGGACGATTGAGGCCATTCGTCCGGTGCTGGAGGAGTGGTTGGGGCGCCAGTGGGGCACCCTCACCTTCCGACTGGTGCAGGTCTTGACCGGACACGGGTGTTTTGGTCATTACCTGCACCGCGTGGCACGTCGGGAGGAGACGCCGCGGTGTCACCACTGCAGCTGCCCTGACGACACGGCCGAGCACACGCTCTTGGTGTGCCCGGCTTGGGAGCAGGAGCGCCGCGAACTCATGGCGGCGCTCGGAATTAGCAGCCCCGCATTTACAAGCATGGTGAGAGCCATGCTTGGCAGTGCGGAGGCATGGGAGGCCGCCGCCTCTTTCGCAGAGGCTGTCATCTCGGCGAAGGAGGCGGCGGAGAGGGAGCGGGAAGCAGATGCAGCGGCCCCTCCCCTCCGGCGCAGACGAACGGGCAGGAGAAGGCGGGCAGCCAATGCCAGTCTTCTCCAGCCTTAGGGTGGCCTGCACGCGCCAGTGGCACTGGCGCGTGCACCGCACAGGTCCCCACGTCTGGGGATTGCCTTGGCTTTCCTAGGCAATCCCCCATCGGCGCGGACGCCCGGCTAGTAGCCGGGCAGCCCTGAGGGCGGTCTGGTGAATTTCACAGGCCCCAGACCGCCTTCAACAAGGGCAAGAAGGAAGGCCGAGGAGTTTTAGTGAGTATTCCCAGCGACTAGTCGCTGGGCGAGTCTCACACAAGCCCGCTGCCTCGCCCGCAGCGGGTAGTCCGTAAATGGATTTCTCCTCGTAAAAAAAAAAAAAAAAAAAAAAAAAAAAAAAAAAAAAAAAAAAGGTTAGGTTAGGTTAGGTTAGGTTAGGTTAGGTTAGGTTAGGTTAGGTTAGGTTAGGTTAGGTTAGGTTAGGTTAGGTTAGGTTAGGTTAGGTTAGGTTAGG
>OZ018361.1:18605057-18610137 GCA_963969515.1 Yponomeuta evonymella
GGTTAGGTTAGGTTAGGTTAGGTTAGGTTAGGTTAGGTTAGGTTAGGTTAGGTTAGGTTAGGTTAGGTTAGGTTAGGTTAGGTTAGGTTAGGTTAGGTTAGGTTAGGTTAGGTTAGGTTAGGTTAGGTTAGGTTAGGTTAGGTTAGGTTAGGTTAGGTTAGGTTAGGTTAGGTTAGGTTAGGTTAGGTTAGGTTAGGTTAGGTTAGGTTAGGTTAGGTTAGGTTAGGTTAGGTTAGGTTAGGTTAGGTTAGGTTAGGTTAGGTTAGGTTAGGTTAGGTTAGGTTAGGTTAGGTTAGGTTAGGTAGGTTAGGTTAGGTTAGGTTAGGTTAGGTTAGGTTAGGTTAGGTTAGGTTAGGTTAGGTTAGGTTAGGTTAGGTTAGGTTAGGTTAGGTTAGGTTAGGTTAGGTTAGGTTAGGTTAGGTTAGGTTAGGTTAGGTTAGGTTAGGTTAGGTTAGGTTAGTTAGGTTAGGTTAGGTTAGGTTAGGTTAGGTTAGGTTAGGTTAGGTTAGGTTAGGTTAGGTTAGGTTAGTTAGGTTAGGTTAGGTTAGGTTAGGTTAGGTTAGGTTAGGTTAGGTTAGGTTAGGTTAGGTTAGGTTAGGTTAGGTTAGGTTAGGTTAGGTTAGGTTAGGTTAGGTTAGGTTAGGTTAGGTTAGGTTAGGTTAGGTTAGGTTAGGTTAGGTTAGGTTAGGTTAGGTTAGGTTAGGTTAGGTTAGGTTAGGTTAGGTTAGGTTAGGTTAGGTTAGGTTAGGTTAGGTTAGGTTAGGTTAGGTTAGGTTAGGTTAGGTTAGGTTAGGTTAGTTAGGTTAGGTTAGGTTAGGTTAGGTTAGGTTAGGTTAGGTTAGGTTAGGTTAGGTTAGGTTAGGTTAGGTTAGTTAGGTTAGGTTAGGTTAGGTTAGTAGGTTAGGTTAGGTTAGGTTAGGTTAGGTTAGGTTAGGTTAGGTTAGGTTAGGTTAGGTTAGTTAGGTTAGGTTATAGGTTAGGTTAGGTTAGGTTAGGTTAGGTTAGGTTAGGTTAGGTTATTAGTAGAGGTATAGGTTAGGTTAGGTTAGGTTAGGTTAGGTTAGGTTAGGTTAGGTTAGGTTAGGTTAGGTTAGGTTAGGTTAGGTTAGGTTAGGTTAGGTTAGGTTAGGTTAGGTTAGGTTAGGTTAGGTTAGGTTAGGTTAGGTTAGGTTAGGTTAGGTTAGGTTAGGTTAGGTTAGGTTAGGTTAGGTTAGGTTAGGTTAGGTTAGGTTAGGTTAGGTTAGGTTAGGTTAGGTTAGGTTAGGTTAGGTTAGGTTAGGTTAGGTTAGGTTAGGTTAGGTTAGGTTAGGTTAGGTTAGGTTAGGTTAGGTTAGGTTAGGTTAGGTTAGGTTAGGTTAGGTTAGGTTAGGTTAGGTTAGGTTAGGTTAGGTTAGGTTAGTTAGGTTAGGTTAGGTTAGGTTAGGTTAGGTTAGGTTAGGTTAGGTTAGGTTAGGTTAGGTTAGGTTAGGTTAGGTTAGGTTAGGTTAGGTTAGGTTAGGTTAGGTTAGGTTAGGTTAGGTTAGGTTAGGTTAGGTTAGGTTAGGTTAGGTTAGGTTAGGTTAGGTTAGGTTAGGTTAGGTTAGGTTAGGTTAGGTTAGGTTAGGTTAGGTTAGGTTAGGTTAGGTTAGTTAGGTTAGGTTAGGTTAGGTTAGGTTAGGTTAGGTTAGGTTAGGTTAGGTTAGGTTAGGTTAGGTTAGGTTAGGTTAGGTTAGGTTAGGTTAGGTTAGGTTAGGTTAGGTTAGGTTAGGTTAGGTTAGGTTAGGTTAGGTTAGGTTAGGTTAGGTTAGGTTAGGTTAGGTTAGGTTAGGTTAGGTTAGGTTAGGTTAGGTTAGGTTAGGTTAGGTTAGGTTAGGTTAGGTTAGGTTAGGTTAGGTTAGGTTAGGTTAGGTTAGGTTAGGTTAGGTTAGGTTAGGTTAGGTTAGGTTAGGTTAGGTTAGGTTAGGTTAGGTTAGGTTAGGTTAGGTTAGGTTAGGTTAGGTTAGGTTAGGTTAGGTTAGGTTAGGTTAGGTTAGGTTAGGTTAGGTTAGGTTAGGTTAGGTTAGGTTAGGTTAGGTTAGGTTAGGTTAGGTTAGGTTAGGTTAGGTTAGGTTAGGTTAGGTTAGGTTAGGTTAGGTTAGGTTAGGTTAGGTTAGGTTAGGTTAGGTTAGGTTAGGTTAGGTTAGGTTAGGTTAGGTTAGGTTAGGTTAGGTTAGGTTAGGTTAGGTTAGGTTAGGTTAGGTTAGGTTAGGTTAGGTTAGGTTAGGTTAGGTTAGGTTAGGTTAGGTTAGGTTAGGTTAGGTTAGGTTAGGTTAGGTTAGGTTAGGTTAGGTTAGGTTAGGTTAGGTTAGGTTAGGTTAGGTTAGGTTAGGTTAGGTTAGGTTAGGTTAGGTTAGGTTAGGTTAGGTTAGGTTAGGTTAGGTTAGGTTAGGTTAGGTTAGGTTAGGTTAGGTTAGGTTAGGTTAGGTTAGGTTAGGTTAGGTTAGGTTAGGTTAGGTTAGGTTAGGTTAGGTTAGGTTAGGTTAGGTTAGGTTAGGTTAGGTTAGGTTAGGTTAGGTTAGGTTAGGTTAGGTTAGGTTAGGTTAGGTTAGGTTAGGTTAGGTTAGGTTAGGTTAGGTTAGGTTAGGTTAGGTTAGGTTAGGTTAGGTTAGGTTAGGTTAGGTTAGGTTAGGTTAGGTTAGGTTAGGTTAGGTTAGGTTAGGTTAGGTTAGGTTAGGTTAGGTTAGGTTAGGTTAGGTTAGGTTAGGTTAGGTTAGGTTAGGTTAGGTTAGGTTAGGTTAGGTTAGGTTAGGTTAGGTTAGGTTAGGTTAGGTTAGGTTAGGTTAGGTTAGGTTAGGTTAGGTTAGGTTAGGTTAGGTTAGGTTAGGTTAGGTTAGGTTAGGTTAGGTTAGGTTAGGTTAGGTTAGGTTAGGTTAGGTTAGGTTAGGTTAGGTTAGGTTAGGTTAGGTTAGGTTAGGTTAGGTTAGGTTAGGTTAGGTTAGGTTAGGTTAGGTTAGGTTAGGTTAGGTTAGGTTAGGTTAGGTTAGGTTAGGTTAGGTTAGGTTAGGTTAGGTTAGGTTAGGTTAGGTTAGGTTAGGTTAGGTTAGGTTAGGTTAGGTTAGGTTAGGTTAGGTTAGGTTAGGTTAGGTTAGGTTAGGTTAGGTTAGGTTAGGTTAGGTTAGGTTAGGTTAGGTTAGGTTAGGTTAGGTTAGGTTAGGTTAGGTTAGGTTAGGTTAGGTTAGGTTAGGTTAGGTTAGGTTAGGTTAGGTTAGGTTAGGTTAGGTTAGGTTAGGTTAGGTTAGGTTAGGTTAGGTTAGGTTAGGTTAGGTTAGGTTAGGTTAGGTTAGGTTAGGTTAGGTTAGGTTAGGTTAGGTTAGGTTAGGTTAGGTTAGGTTAGGTTAGGTTAGGTTAGGTTAGGTTAGGTTAGGTTAGGTTAGGTTAGGTTAGGTTAGGTTAGGTTAGGTTAGGTTAGGTTAGGTTAGGTTAGGTTAGGTTAGGTTAGGTTAGGTTAGGTTAGGTTAGGTTAGGTTAGGTTAGGTTAGGTTAGGTTAGGTTAGGTTAGGTTAGGTTAGGTTAGGTTAGGTTAGGTTAGGTTAGGTTAGGTTAGGTTAGGTTAGGTTAGGTTAGGTTAGGTTAGGTTAGGTTAGGTTAGGTTAGGTTAGGTTAGGTTAGGTTAGGTTAGGTTAGGTTAGGTTAGGTTAGGTTAGGTTAGGTTAGGTTAGGTTAGGTTAGGTTAGGTTAGGTTAGGTTAGGTTAGGTTAGGTTAGGTTAGGTTAGGTTAGGTTAGGTTAGGTTAGGTTAGGTTAGGTTAGGTTAGGTTAGGTTAGGTTAGGTTAGGTTAGGTTAGGTTAGGTTAGGTTAGGTTAGGTTAGGTTAGGTTAGGTTAGGTTAGGTTAGGTTAGGTTAGGTTAGGTTAGGTTAGGTTAGGTTAGGTTAGGTTAGGTTAGGTTAGGTTAGGTTAGGTTAGGTTAGGTTAGGTTAGGTTAGGTTAGGTTAGGTTAGGTTAGGTTAGGTTAGGTTAGGTTAGGTTAGGTTAGGTTAGGTTAGGTTAGGTTAGGTTAGGTTAGGTTAGGTTAGGTTAGGTTAGGTTAGGTTAGGTTAGGTTAGGTTAGGTTAGGTTAGGTTAGGTTAGGTTAGGTTAGGTTAGGTTAGGTTAGGTTAGGTTAGGTTAGGTTAGGTTAGGTTAGGTTAGGTTAGGTTAGGTTAGGTTAGGTTAGGTTAGGTTAGGTTAGGTTAGGTTAGGTTAGGTTAGGTTAGGTTAGGTTAGGTTAGGTTAGGTTAGGTTAGGTTAGGTTAGGTTAGGTTAGGTTAGGTTAGGTTAGGTTAGGTTAGGTTAGGTTAGGTTAGGTTAGGTTAGGTTAGGTTAGGTTAGGTTAGGTTAGGTTAGGTTAGGTTAGGTTAGGTTAGGTTAGGTTAGGTTAGGTTAGGTTAGGTTAGGTTAGGTTAGGTTAGGTTAGGTTAGGTTAGGTTAGGTTAGGTTAGGTTAGGTTAGGTTAGGTTAGGTTAGGTTAGGTTAGGTTAGGTTAGGTTAGGTTAGGTTAGGTTAGGTTAGGTTAGGTTAGGTTAGGTTAGGTTAGGTTAGGTTAGGTTAGGTTAGGTTAGGTTAGGTTAGGTTAGGTTAGGTTAGGTTAGGTTAGGTTAGGTTAGGTTAGGTTAGGTTAGGTTAGGTTAGGTTAGGTTAGGTTAGGTTAGGTTAGGTTAGGTTAGGTTAGGTTAGGTTAGGTTAGGTTAGGTTAGGTTAGGTTAGGTTAGGTTAGGTTAGGTTAGGTTAGGTTAGGTTAGGTTAGGTTAGGTTAGGTTAGGTTAGGTTAGGTTAGGTTAGGTTAGGTTAGGTTAGGTTAGGTTAGGTTAGGTTAGGTTAGGTTAGGTTAGGTTAGGTTAGGTTAGGTTAGGTTAGGTTAGGTTAGGTTAGGTTAGGTTAGGTTAGGTTAGGTTAGGTTAGGTTAGGTTAGGTTAGGTTAGGTTAGGTTAGGTTAGGTTAGGTATTAGGTTAGGTTAGGTTAGGTTAGGTTAGGTTAGGTTAGGTTAGGTTAGGTTAGGTTAGGTTAGGTTAGGTTAGGTTAGGTTAGGTTAGGTTAGGTTAGGTTAGGTTAGGTTAGGTTAGGTTAGGTTAGGTTAGGTTAGG